>JASTWQ010000941.1:0-51540 GCA_035220615.1 Leptothorax acervorum
GGCGTAATCTTGTACGCTGAGCACAGCAAAGAGATTCCTCTATAGTTTCCAACCATATTTTCGTCTCCTCTCTTATATAATGGCACTATAATGGAAGTTCTCCAGTCATTCGGTATTCTTCCCTCCCTCCAGACCTCCTTCATTACTTCCACTAATCCTCTTCTTACTGAACACCCTCCATATTTCCACGCTTCCATTGGTATTTCATCTACACCTACAGCCTTATTTTTCTTCATCTTCTTAACCGCCTCACCAATTTCCTCTTCCTCTAACTGTTGGTCTATCTGATCCTCCTGTTCTTCAAATGCTTCTGTTTGTCTATCTTCATTCTTGCCTCCTTCTTTCTCTTCTGTACTCCCTAATAGCTCCTTTAAATGTTTCATCCACTCCTCTCCTCCTATATTGTTTTCTCTTCTGACTTCTTTCTCCTCCTCTTATTTATAATTTCCATACTTCGGTACCATTCCTTAAGTTCTTTAACTCTTCTTCTTCTTTTTCTCTCTTCTCCCTCCTTTCTGTTCGAATAATTCCTTCATGCTTTTTCTTTCTTCCAGGTAACTTCTTCTCGTTATTTTCCCTTTCCTCCATTTATTATACATTCTCTTCACTTTTCTCTTCTTTCTCGTACACGCCTTGTCCCACCAGTCCTTGTAACCTAAACCTCTTCTCGTTACTTTTATTTTCTCCTTTATCATATTCTCCTGTACCAATTTCTTAAGTCTTTCCCATTTTTCTTCAACTGATTCTTCCAACTCTCCTCCCATACGATATCATCAGTCTTTTCCTTGTACCTCTTTTAGAACTGCGGTTTTCTTTACAATAATAAAATAAATTTTCATGTTTTCCTGTTGTCCGGCACAATTTTTGACAAAGCAGTGTGTTTTATACACTTTTCTATTTTATTTCTTAACCGAGCTGTGTGTTCTAAATATCTTCCTATGTAATTCTAATTTTTTATTTGAACATACAGCGACTTCCGCTCAGAAAATTATATATATTTTGCAAAGCGGCACCTGGCAGCACTTGATATTACTATAAACATGTAGTACAAGGCTTATTGTACATACACGATAAAATTATGGAGAATGCTAACAATGTTAAAAATTTTTATATAACTTAATGACAAATTGTATAACACGTACTTTTTCTCATAAATCAGATATTGTCCCGGAAAATAATGCGATAAAACTGTCTTTTATATCATTTTTGTTTATTTAAAACATGAATAATAACATGAGAAAAATGTGCATCATTTTGTACATATAGGGCAACTTGAAATATTGATGCGGAAAAGTCGTAGAAGTTACATATGTTAGGATGACCTATGTTATGGTACATTTGTACGGAAATTATGAAAATATTTAGAGTAAATGACGTTATTTTAATAATCTGCAACAAATTTACTATCATAATTTGCAAACAAAAGTAAATATTTCGACAATTCTATTTTGGTTTTATGTTTCGCTATTTCCTATGCTTTGATCCACTGTGCTCCGTTTTAATCTCCTTTACATCCTCCGTCCACCAATCTTTTCAATTCCTTTTTTTCTTTTCTTCACATAATTTCTTCTATGCGTTCCTCTTTTCCCTATCCCTATCCCCCTTCCCTCCAAACCTTCTCTATTTTCTCAATTTTCTCCTAACCCTTCGCTTTCCTTCTTTACACTCCTCGTCCAATTGTCCCATCCCTCTATCTTCCTTTTTCTTTTCTTCCACATTCTCCAACGCCTCTCTTACTTTTTCTTTCAACTTTTCCCTGTTCTTCACCATCACTTTTTTGTTCCCTGTCTTTCTCTTGATAATTTAACTAACATGCATTTTTTTTCATAATCCTCTCCCTTTTCCACTTCCTTTTCTTTTACTTTCTTCTTTATGCCTAAATTTTTCCCTTTCATCCACACAGTTATCGGTTGATGGTTCAAGTTCACTTTCTTCCCCTCCCCCCATCATCTACTTTATCCCTTGTTCTCCCATCACCCTTAGTATCTCCATTTGATATTAAGGTAGTTGTTTCCCATCTACGCTAGTCAAAATTAGACTTTATCAATAAAGTTCAATAGGACAATAATTCTTTTATATTAAATTTAAGAACAGATTTTAAAACACTATTGCTTCTCTTAGAATATTAAAAACAGACAAATTAAAAAAGAGTTACAGAAAATGAAATTGTACTCTGAATTGCCTAGTGTGCGCAGAACGCACGAAAGCATGACCACGCACGAAAGCGCTAACCTAACTATACCTAGCCAAATTTTTTAGATTTGTCATACTTTGATACCGTACGGTCAATGTCCTTGAAATTCAAACATGCATACTTCTTTAAATGTTCAATTATTTTTACTCAAATTTTTGTTTTAATCCTTATTATAGATTTTTGCTACTGACAATTACATGTCCAAATATTACTTTTTCTACGGCTGTGCAAGCGCAATGTGAAAAACGGTCAACTTTAAGCGATCATATCTCGGAAACTATACGACAAATTAATTATACGGATCAACGTATCGACCTCTGGTTTGCGCCAAAATTTTTCTTATTTTATGCTCTTTTAAATGATATACTACAATATTGGGAAGTTCTATTTCAAATTTTTGAGTTGGTGTTTCCTGGGACACTAACAAATTTTAAGTAAAACCCCCATATTGTAGTATACCGTTTAAAAGGACATAAAATAAGAAAATTTTGGCGCAAACCAGAGGTCGATACGTTGATCCGTTCGGCAGTTATTTAAAGTCAAAGTTGGAAAAAGTCAATTTTTGACCCTAAATAACTCCCAAACAAGTCAACGTATCGACCTCTGGTTTGCACCAAAATTTTTGTTATTTTATGCCTTTTCAAACAATATACTACAATATAGGGGGTTTCGTTTAAGAAATTGAAGGTGACGTTCACGTGAGCTTCAAACGACCATCCAAAGTCAAATCATTGCCACCGACTTATGTCCCCCTTTAGACCATACAACTTTTGTCTGAAACATTTTGCTGTATCTAACCTCTATTTCGAGATTTTTCCCATTATAGACTCATTTGGTCCACCCTGTATATAGGTATATATATATATATATATGTAGGGGAGACCGGGGCTAGACCGTCAATTGGGTAAATCCGTCAAATCAAATATCTCGGAACCTGTATATTGTGCGAACTCGCTATTAACATTGTAAACGCTGCTTATAGTACCCATGTGACCAACGGAGTTTCGGCAGGTTACCTGCCGTCTTATGATTTTTACGAGGGCAAACGTGTTTTCGGAAGGTGAAAGTGAAATTTTCTGCGCGAGGAAATTTTGTAATATCTGCAATAATATTTGCTCTCCAAATCTCCAGGTACGTGATTATAAAGAGTAATGCATGCTGAACACGAATCCAGTGTAGTTTTTTCATTATCGTTGATGTGTAATATTTCGTGGGCGATCAAACCTGAAACTTGTGTTTGGGGCTAATCCGTCAGTAAGCACCCGGGGAAAGTCCGGCAGTCTCGTTACTGTGGCGCGCCGGGCGCACGACTTCAGCTGACAGCTCACGGCAATTTCAGGTTAGGTTTCCCTCGAGCGTGATTCTATCATCCTTGCAAGTGCGTTAGTTTGTAGATATAGGGAAATGGTACGCACGTATCGTCGCAAAACGACTCCCGTCGACAAGGAGAAACTCAAGAAGGCAGTTCTTGCGGTAAAAAAAGATAAAATGAGCGCTTACGCAGCCGCAAAACAATTCGATGTCCGGAGAACCACGTTAAACAACTGGTTGAAGAAGAACAACGATTAACAATTATTAACAATTATTATTTACAATTATTATTAACAATTATATTAAAAATTATCATTAACAATTATTAACAATTATTATTATTTATTATTAACAATTATTAACAATTATTATTATTATTTATTATTAACAATTATTATTAACAATTATATTAACAATTATTATTAACAATTATTAACAATTATTAACAATTATTATTATTTATTATTAACAATTATTATTATTTATTATTAACAATTATTTCTTAATAATGTTTTGCATAAAAATTTTAAAAAATAAATTTTTATATTTTTTTTCTTAAAAAACAATTATTAAATGTATCCTATCATTTTTCAGGATCAGCTATACATATTAGTATTGAAAATGCAGTGTGACGGATTTGCCCAGGGGGGGTGACGGTTCTACCCTGGCATTTTTGAGATTTCAATTTTTCCACCGTTGTCGTTTTTGCTCTATACCGGTTAAACAAAGCGACGTAGACAAAAACTTTCTATATAAATTTTGTAGCTAAAGGTTCACTCTTTACAATGATGTACCACATTTAACTGAAATGATTTATTTTGTTGTTAAAAATCGGCACCGAAAAAAACCGACGGATTAGCCCCGGTCTCCCCTATATATGTATATATAAGGGTCAGACTCAAATAGCTTTGGAGATACACGGACTAAAAAAGGATAAAAATAATAAATATAAAAATAAACGTTTCATGATGATTTATTCAACACTATCAATAGGAATCTGAAAGATTTCAGCCATTGCATCAAAAAATGCGGTAATCCGAGTGTCAAAGTTATATTTGACGATGTATGAACAAAGAAAAGTTATTTAAAGCAGCGAATCGTTTGTATATTAAACAGTCTTTTTATTATAGCAGAGAATGTGCTGTACAGATATTAAGCGTCAAAGTTAACGAAAAAAAAATAATTTGTTAAAGCAGAGAATAGTTGGTATGTGAAAAGTACAAAAAAATATGTACTTTTTATATACCAACTATTCTCTGCTTTAACAAATAATTTGTTAAAGCAGAGAATAGTTGGTATATGAAAAGTATGTATTTATATGTACAATAAATAGTTGTTATATAAATATGTACTTTTCATATACCAACTATTCTCTGCTTTAATAAATTATTTCTGTTTCGTTAACTTCGACGCTTAATATCTGTAGTAGAAATAATTTTTTAAAGCAGAGAACATTTGGTGTATGAAAAGTATGCTTTGTAAGTTGAAGCGAGGTCTACCCTGTACAGGGTTGGAAAGGGATAGGGAGAAGGCCTTCGGTATTTATTATTTTTATCTTTTCTCAGCCTGTATCTCTGAAGCTATTTGAGTTTGACCCTTATATATGTATGAAATGACTCAGGAAGACTTCCCCAAAAACGTATTTAAAAATAAACCAAATCGGAGAGGAAGTTTCTTTTATGCATAAATACCAAAACATTTTATACCTTAAGAATTGGGCTCTTCAAATCGTTAAAACTCGGCGAAAATTTGGTGATTTATATAAATTTTAAACTTGAAATTATTTCTAGAAATCACAGGTTTAGTTTCAAAATTTTGTAAGTAACTTGGTCAAAATCGTAGGAAAATCAGAAAAACGTTTTGTAAACAAAATGTTGTAGTTTATGGAACTTTAGTCAAATTTTTTGAGAAAAGTTTTTTATCAAGTTACAGAGTGTCAAAAATATGTAAGGAACAAAACAATATGTTTTTTTAAAGCACAAGACAAGGAAGATAAGAGAATTTTTAAACCACCTATAGCGCGTTAAAGTTGAAACTTCAAGTTTCAAAGCTTTCTCTTTTTACAAGAATGACTTCTCCAATACAAATCTCAAAATATCGTATAGTACAAACTCTGTATCATTATTATCAGGTATATTGCTTCAACAACTTAAGTAATTTTTTTTCTTAAATTTTTTGTGGTTGATCTACCTAATGATACGTCTAATTGTATATGGAATTTCAAGAAAATTGGTCAAAACCTATTTTACGTAGAAGAAGTGGTAAAATTGTTTATATACTTTATATATCAACTATTCTCTGTTTTAACAAATTAATTTGGTAATTATTTATTAATTAACAGAGTAGGAGTACAGGGAGAAGGACTCCGCCTCTCCCCTGTTGGCGATTAACTAAATAATATTTACATTTAATTTACATCATTAATTATGGTTACAAACTTAAAACAGAGAATACTTTATATTTATGGTTGCTAACACATAAAATTGTACATATATTATGCTATAATTATACTATATTTATGTGATTATGTTAAATGTAAATACTTATACTACATTTTTTAGTTATTTTGTTATTAACTTTTTAATAAAAAACGAGCAACGGCTAAAACCTTCTGAAGATTACTCAGAAGAACGACCTTGACAACATATGTCAAGGTTAAGGTCATCGAGGGTACCTTCTTTAAACCTTAGTTTTACCGTTTGGAAACAGCATTGAAAGCATAGATATTATTAAAAATTTTACTATTATTGATGTAGTTTGTATTTACATTAGAGGTAAAGTCGTAAAGATAAAACTAACTATTAGATATTATACATATATATAATTCTTAATTGTGTATTATGTATGTACGTACATATTTAAATAAATATTATGTTTATACACGTCTACATTAATACATAAATAATTCATATAATCAATATATCAATATAATTACCTTTCATAATTGTAATAACTTATAATTTATTTACTTCCATTTTTATGAAGATCTCTTTCTTAATGTATTCTCTCTTTATGTATAATAATCTTAGGCCGGTATTCATAGTTTTCAAGATGTCTTAAGTAATGTCTTAAGACGCTAATACGGCTCTGTGATTGGTTCATGACATCTTAAGATTGAACTTAAGACTTAAAGAACTATGAATACCGGCCTTAAAACTTATTTGATATTACTCATCAAGATAATCAAAATTTAATTTTAAAAAATTAAAAAAAAGAAAATTTTTAATAAATTTTGTCAAATAAAAGGCTCATATTATTGAAGAAAAGTCAAATTTTGAAAATAAAAAAAATATTGAACCAATATAACCGCTGCCATCATAACTATAAAATAAAATAAATTTGATGTGTCTTATATATTATTACGGTATCCATTGAAAATTAGCCAGAAATTATACAGAAAAAGATTATATTGTAGTTTTGCATAAATATATGAAGTTACGTGCAAGATAAAAAGAAATAAAGAATATGTTTATAATAATTTTATTTTATTACTAATTGTAAGTATATTATACGGGTTATTTCACGAAACCCGCATATGAAATCCGGACCCATAGTCACCGATTCAGTTCAAACTACAGAAAAATATTCGTTAATGTGAGTTAAAAAAACGTGATTTTTTTTAAATTTTAAACCCATGGGTTCAGCGGGAGCGCTACTATCAATTCACTGCCATGTCGCGTTCCGACATCGCTTCAAAGTAAACATTCACAAATTTCTTTTTTCTGTTTTTTTTTTTTCAAACGTACATTTTTATGTAAAATTCCGTTCTTTCCAATAAAAATATTTTTAATTCCCTCAAAATTAAAGAAAGCACTAAAAACGATAATTTAAAAAAACCCTGTTTTTTTATGTTTTCCCCAAAGTTTATTTCAAAATGAATATTTTTATTGAAAAGAGCGGATTTTTTTACATAATATATGTAGTTTTTAGCTTTTACTCTCAATGGATAGAACCAAAATGAATTAAATAAATTAATTTGTGATAATTTCTAATTTTCGTCTTTATTAATGATTTTTAATTAAGTAGTTGTACAGCCATCAGTCTATTTTTATTTTTATAGAGTTCAAAGATGTTGAAATTACTTTTGCCCTCGCGTATCTTACAATGTTATTCAGGGAAACTATTGCGTGTTCACTCTGAGTGCTTTTCACTGTATTGTATGTAGAATACCGTGATTTTAAAAATATTTTTGTTTTCTTTCAAGTTTTGTTAGACATCAGTAATTTTGGAGTAGAAGCTGAGTGGCACTTTTTTGCAACAGTAAAGCGTCTCGCTACTCGAGCAAGCTTGCAGAAAGGTTCCCGTGACCTCGTAACCACATTTTGACTGCTTTACAGTTGTTTCAAGGGGCATCACAAAACATAAAAATGTAGATTTTATTTATTTACCAAACAAGACTTATGAGCAAACAAAAATATTTTTAGAGCCACGATATGCTACACTCAATACAGTGAAAGGCACTTAGAGTCAACACGCAATAGTTTCCCTGAATAACATTGTAAGATACGCGCGTCCAAAAGTAATTTCAACATTTTTGAACTATAAAAATAAAAATAGACTGATGGCTGTACAACTATTTAATTAAAAATCATTAATAAGGACAAAAATATAATTAGAATTAGTCACTAATTTATTTATTTATTTTATTTTGGTTCTATCCATTGAGAGAAAAAGCTAAAAACTATACATATATTATGTAAAAAAATCCGCTCTTTCCAATGAAAATATTTATTTTGAAATAAACTTTGGGGAAGACATAAAAAATAAGGTTTTTTTAAAAAATCATCGTTTTTAGTGCTTTTCTTAATTTTGAGAAAATTGAAAATATTTTCATTAGGAAGAGCAGGAAATTTTACATAAAAATATACATGTTTGAAAGAAATAACAGAAAAGAAGAAATTGGTGAAAATTTACTTTGAAGCGATGTCGGAACGCGATATGTCAAGGGATTGATAGCAGCGCCTCAGCTGAACCTACGGGTTTAAAATTTAAAAAAAATTCACGTTGTTTTATCTCACATTGACGAACATTTTCTTGCAGTTTGAACTAAATCGGTGACTATGAGTCCGGATTTCACATGCGGATTCCGTGCAATAATCCATATATACATATCTTTAAAAAAATTTTTTTATTATGCGTACTATATTTTAAATTAACATAAAGAATATTGCAGTGTAATTAATCTTCTGTGTGTGTACGTTTCTTCGGTACCTTCACAGTACATACATGATGGCCGGTTACTCTCTCTTTCGCGACGCTATTTTTCCCTACTTTAAAGTATTTTAAAATATGTGAACAAAATCACAAATCTGTCTGCATTGTAGTTGACGATTTTATAGTAATTTTGATAAAAATTGTTTATTTAATAATTTCTAGCAGGCTAATTTTACAGTTACGAGCAGATGTATATTTTGGCTCGGACGACGTAGACCCACGTATGCCAATAAAAGGTTAAGAAAAGTGCTATAACTGTAATATGTATACAACAAAAAGAAGTTTCAAGTATAACAAAATATCGTAAGATAAAATAATCACTCAACTTTAATTTGACAATTCAAAATAAAGCCAATTTTTATTCAACAATAAAAATATAAAGTCAACTTTAATTATTTAATTATAAAAAACATAAAAATACTGCACTATATTGATGCTTTAATCATAAAGAATATAAGAAAAATTACGGACAAATACATTATAATCGTCTTTATAATTGACGAGTTACGCACAAAATAAATTGAAATATAAACCTTACCTCCTTCTTTCTCTTTCTCATTTCTTTCTCTCTCTCTCTCTCTCTCTCTCTCTCTTTTTATCTCTTGTTTTCTTCTTTCTTCCACTTCATTAGACTTTTTAAAAATTTCAAATTAGTAGTATCTATCTTATCACATATTTTTAATTTTTCTTTTATAATGTTTATACACACCTGTATATAAAATCATATTATATAAAATTATAAACAATCAAATATTATGTATTATATAAAATATGTATATTACCATATACATATTTTATAAAAATATTATAAAGTTTAATTGTTAATTTAATTATCTTGTCTAACATTATTTACATCTGATTTTAATATATTATTGCAAGTTTTACCTTCTGTACTTGATCAACCATTATATCTTGTTTCTTTTGAAGCTAATTAGAACTATATAGGCAAATAATATAATATCCATGATGTAGTGTGTTAAAATAATTAGCAATACACATATTACTATAAAAAATTATACTAATTTGTCTCTAAACAATAACACTTATTTACCTTATTAAATAGTCATCTTAACACAGAAAAACACAGAAAAACGGAAGCAGTATGATTTATGCAGTATTAGCAAATCAGTCAATTCTTTCATATCCATGTTATTCACTCTACTATTCTTTTTCTCTTTCATTCTTTCTTTTACTTCTCTCCTTTCTTCTTTCGTTATTTTATTCTTTTTATTAATTTTATCCAAATATTGTAAATCTTGTTTACGTTGCAGATCCATGTATAGATGTAACCTCTTAAGTAACCTTGTATTAAGGAGTGTCAACTGTGTGAAAACGAATACCGTTCACTGAAAATAAAATATAACACAAAGTATCATTTTTTATAAAAAATTAAGAATAAAGATTATAATAGAAATGTTTTGTATAACTTATCTGAAAAACAATTATTAATAAATACATCCAAAAGGAGTGGAAAAGTCTTTGTTGACGTAGAAGCAAATGCTAAAATAAAGTACTTAAATCTCTAAATGCTTGAAATAAATTAAATACTTAAATGCAAACAATTAATATTTATTGCACTATTACTATCATACTATTAATTCCTTGATACACACAACTGTCAAAATATGACAGCTACTTACGAAGTAAGCGCAACGAGATTAATTTGACATCCACGTATGACAGTTACTCTCGCAGCGCGAAGTGAGCCAAGCAAGAGAACCAATCAGCATCGCGGAAAAGAGGCAACAATAAATTCGATTATCGACTTAACACGGCAATTTTAAGATAGGATCTTAATTTTATAAGAAAATTTGATACATAGTACCTTTATCATTAACAAAATAAGTTGTTAATCATAATTTATATTTGCTTGGCGCAAATCTATTAATATATTTTTATTTTTTAATACGAAGCGCGTACATTTGGCGCTTTTGTTTATTTTTTTTTAAAGGTAAGTTTTATACAAATATAATTTTACATTAAAAAATTTATGAATATGTTTAATCAAATATTTCAATAAATTAGCTCCAAACGTATCCATATTCAACTTGTATTCTAACGACAAAACCTGTTGATTTAATCCGACTGAATCGGAAGGACAACGATTCATCGCAAACCGGCTAGGTATTTGTATATGTTATGAAATTTTCGTTATCTACGGTATTGTTAGTCTGTGGTGACCTATCGAAGGAGCAAGATCGCAGCAACCTGAGGTAATACATATATATTACCAGCAATCATATTTCGATTCGCACAATATAAAACATTATTAAAGTTAAAAATGTGTATGTGTGTGTGTTGAGAGTTATCTGAATAAGTGTACGTGCAATATATCTAATGTATCAATTCTTAATGTAACAATTTTTCACGTAAAATTCCAATGCATGGTCTCTAAACATAGATATAACTAATTGTGAGTACTAATGCCATTAGCATTAAACAATTCCTTCTTTAATAAAAATGTTCCGGCAGGTACTTGGAACAGAAATTCATTCAATATGAATCTAGCACAAATAAGTAGCAGCTTAATATTCATTACAACGATAGCTACTCTTACCGGTGAAAAGCTAAATAATTCCAGCATTCGAACACACTACCGATTATCGCCCAATGTGATCCCGCTGCACTATGACATAGAACTAGATCTAACTCTCGAAAAGTATGATTCAAATATAGAACAACAATATGGCATTTTTAATTTTTACGGTAAATCCAGTGTAGACATCAATATCTTATATTCTACGCAAAAGATAAGATTCCATACATCAGACCTGACAATAAATCAGAAAAAATGTATATTGATTGACCAACATGGTGGAAATTATATACCGGAGAAATTTACATTTAATTTTGAAAAAGAATATTTAAACCTTTATTTCGGCAATATATTATCTCCTGGGCGTTACTCCCTGAAAATAGAATTTTACGGTCTAATAACAGATAACAACGCAGAAAACTTTGTCAGAAGTTCCTACATAAACGAAGAAGAGGACATAATGTGAGTAAATGTTGATATTATACATATTTACACAAATATGTATACTATAATGTAAACATTCTATATTGTTCTTCAAAACCAATTTTCGCATTAGTAATATATATTGTAATCCTAACAATAAGACCTCATTAAAGCGATATAATTAAAATGTTTAGTTAATTGTATCTTCATGCTAGCTGTTATACAATCCTAAATAACTTTTTGTTGAAATTATTTTAATCTATTATATAATTATAAATTTTTAATACATTATACCTATTATTTAAGGTAATTACAAAAATTATTATATTGTGTTAGATGGTTGATAGCACCACATATTGAAATGGTTGGAGCCCGACGATTGTTTCCCTGTTGGGATGAACCGTACTTAAGTACCACGTTTAACATTTCTATAAAGCACCATCGTAATTTTATGGTTTTATCTAACAGTCCGATACGGTATTATACGGATGACGATGACTTAACGTGGACACACTTTAATACCACTCCTCCAATGTCTACTTACCAAGTTTCGGTTTTCTTGACCAATTTGCCTCCTATTCTGATCATCGATAACATCACTTTATGGTGCAAAATGTGCTATAGGGATTCAATAAATTACGCTGAGCAAGTTATAAAGAATATCACTTTGCATTTGGCATCTGAATTTAATGAAATAAAGATTCCAAAAATGGATCATATTGCAATTCCAAATTTACCACACAACGGTATATCGAAATGGGGACTCATCTTTCATAGGTAATATATATTTCCAGATATAAAACAACGTGTGTAAATTAAAAAGGTTAGAATAATAAACTAAATAGAGAAAAATTTTGAAACGCAAAAATATTTATAATAATTATATTATCAGGGAAGCTGATCTCTTCTATGGTGAAGAATTAGACGCGGTTATGCGCAAAATAGAAATTGCACGCTCTATAGCGCCTAAATTGCATATCAATGGCTTGGTAACGTAATCAGCCCATCTCATTTTTGGTGGTCTCATTTTTGGTTACACGACGGTCTTGCTATATTATACGGAGAAGAAGCTGTTGTTAAGGTAATAAGAAATCATAAATTTATATAAAAATTTTTTAAGGTGTGCTTATTTTGTAAGCCCAGAATACCGTTAAATTTTGTTTTATACTTTTAGAAAATTTATCGTATAAAAAGATTTATGTACATTGAACATGGGCTAATATCAAAACACTGGAAAAAATAAACTTGGTTTCCTAGTTTTGACAATATCTAATCTCCTAATTGTGTTGCATTTTATTGCAATAATTAGTTTTACTTGTAATATATATGTTATTAAAAACAACAAAATCTTTATGACAACATGAGCGTACCAGCACATAACTAGAATATAAACATGTCCAATGCAATATTTATACAATTGTCGTCCATAAGATCAGAGAATAGATTATGTTCCATATTTTTGGAAAATCCATAGTATAAAGCATTTAAAAAAAAAAACTGTATAAATGTAGGATAATATAACAACAATATCAAAGACACTCTTACAAATAATACTAATAATAATTGAATGTGTTGAAGTCACACATGTAGCATCGCATTTTAATAATTCTATATTAGATACTTATAAATTGTTTTATTAAAAAGCAAAGCTTCTATTGCAATAATGAGCATAACTGCATTGAACCACAATAAAAGTATATGATCTAATCTTTATGTAATGACAAAATTTGTTTTTAGATTTTTAATAATTCTCAGGTAATGGACTTATTCATAGTCCAGAGTCAGTATGATTCTCTTTATTTAAATTCTCATTTTGATATAAATTTGTCAGAAATTGATAGTTTATCGGAGATTGATTTAACTTTTAGTTCTCCTCTTCACATGAAAGGTAGGAATCCATTAATAATTACATATTTGGCTACAGTCTTTGTAAAAATACATATCTATTAATAAAAAAATTAATGTAAAGAAAGATATTCATATTAAACAAATTCAATATAGTAATTTGCATATTTATGATCGTAGTAATCATTGTTTTGCGAATGCTCAAAAACGCAATTACCGATGAGATGTTTCAAAAAGTGTCCGCACAAGTCTCAACAACTCGTGAGTAATACAAACAAACACAGACGAATACAGTAGTCCAGTAACTGTCATATTCCTATAATATCTTTATATTCCTTTTTCGCATTACTTGCTGTATATTTGAATATTTCTGTTTCTTTTTCGTGCTCATTTCTCTTCTTCTTTAACTATATCATGTCGTAGTTTTCATGTTACCTATAAATCTTCCTCTTTACTTTTTATTAGCCCATCCTTTAAATTCTATCATCTTTATTTTTTTTATAATTTCCTTTTTATTCCATTAATTTTTGCATAACCGATTTCCGTCATTCTTTACTGTCAATAACAAAATATTTTTAATTATTTTCATGTTTAGCGAAACGACTCTCGAAGAATTTTGGTCTATACAAGAAGATTTAGCTAATCATTTAGGACCTAAATATTACATACTACCTGATTTTTTAAATTTGATAATCTCCAAAAATTATCCTGTCATATACTGGTCACAAGTCGACCCATCTCACGGAAGGTTGACTCAAATCAATGTATTACGTCACGGTGAAGCCAGTTCGAGTAAATGGCGGATACCCTCAAGGTTAATCACAAAATCTTCGTTAAAAGAAGCTAATAAAGTATTGCTAACACCGGAAAAACCGTATTTATACGTGAAACACACTGCAAGAGATGGTTGGTTAATGGTCGACATTCAGCAAGCTGGTAAATATTAAAACATAAGGAAGTTTACCATTTATCCTTATTTTATTTGTGGGTCATTTTCAGAAACTGTGTACTTTTTATTATAATAGTTTAAATGTCCAGTAAATATCTTAAACATATGAAAATTATATAGTAGGGGAGACCGGGGCTAACTCGACACGATTTTTTCAAAGGCAATTTTCAACAACTAATTAAAATTTTCAAGCGAATTCAATGGTACACATTTAAAGAGTGCTCCTTTAGGTACAAAATTGTATCAGAAAGTTTTGCTGTACGTCGCTTTGTTTTGCCCCCAGGAGAGGAAAAGTCACGCGAAGACAAATTTTCAAATTGAAAAATGCCGGGGCAAACTCGACACTTTGTTTAATCGATACAATTTAATCTGACTTATTTTTTATTGTCTGAAAATGAAATACGTTGTTTATCGTGTATTTAGAAAGTACAAAAATTCGGAATAAAGCAAAACAATCATTGAAAATAATAAGAAAAAAATTTTTGAACTTTCAATTATCTTCTTCTGAACTCATGTCTGAAAAACAATTAAGCGGAGTCTACAATAAGAATTTAAGGCGTAAAATTAAAGTTTTAAGCCTTAAGCCGTAAGAAATTGACAAATCACAGTCGAATATGAGAAGAATACTCGACTGTGATTGTCAATTTCTTACGGTTTAAGGTTTAAAGCTTAAATTTTACGCCTTAAATTCTCATTGTAGACTCCGCTTAATGCAGGTAAACTCGCGATCAGCCATGCGTGCAAATTTGTCATGTGCCATAATAAACGAAAATTTGTCTTGACACCCCGAATATTTCTGCAGCATGTTTGATCTTCATTTTTTCCTTTTTACGGCAAGTACAGCTTCTTTCATTATTTCCTTATCTATCACTGGTCTTTTTCTATTGTATGTACAAACTATTTTGCTGCAAGCCAAAAGCAAATGACTTAATTACAACGCTTTATCGAAATAGATTAGTGTCGACTTTTCCCCGGTGGCGTGGTGTCGACTTTGCCCCAAACGCCGTTTTTCACTTTTGTCACTCCAAAAACATATAAATTTTGAAAATATGCAAACACTATTATCGGATTCGTATAGAGCATCGAATTTCCCATCAACATAACTTAATGGTAGATTTGTAAGAGTAAAGCTCGATCAAAGAGTAGAAATTTTCGAGAAATCAGAAAAATTACTTTTTACCATTAAAAACGCTTATATGTCGCACTAGAAGTTGCACCATAACTCAGAATGTTACCAAATTTTGTTGACAACACTGGCATATAAAGACGCATTTACCATAGGAAAGGCAAAAGTTTCTACGATAGATTTAAATAGGCAAAAAGCCTAGTGTCAAGTTTGCCCCGGTGTCGAGTTAGCCCCGGTCTCCCCTATACGTTAAAACTTTATATAAAGCATATAGTAGGTTGTATCATTATTCCACCTTTTAATAAACATATAGTACACACGGAGAAAATTTTATATTAAATTTTACTATGGTGCCACACCAACTGCGGACCATCAAGACGCACAAGTTTAAATGCTATAGTCTTATAGTAAAATTACTATGTCCATAGCATTTAATGCTACGATCATAGCATTTAATGCTACGATCATAGCATTTAATTCTATAATTATAGCATTGAATGCTATGATCGTAGCATTAAATGCTATGGCCATAGTAATTTTACTATAAGACTATAGCATTTAAACTTGTGCGTCTTGATGGTCCGCAGTTGGTGCGGCACCATAGTAAAATTTAATATAAAATTTTCTCCGTGAGGTTTACCCGATCATAATATATTGAATTTGTTTAATATGAATCTTTCTTTACATTAATTTTTTTATTAATATGTATTTTTACAAGTCATATTTTGTATATAATTTTAGTGCTATTTGCGTATACACTGCTGTCGAAAAGTTTCCAGACAAAGATAGAAGTCGCAAAAATTAAAGTAAAACGCTTATTATTTTAAGAAAAATGATTCAATTTTTTTCATCTAATAAGAAACAAATAAAATTTTATAATTTTAAGCCAACATTTAGTTTACACACAATTCATATTTTCTTAATAATAAAATTAATTAATCTAATCGTATTTTCAAACATTTACTCTAATTTTGTAAAACAGCAAAGAAATACCATTACGTTAACTTACATGAGATGTAAATGAAATTTAAATGTTTGTTTAAAAATCTCTTCTTAATGCGAGACCAAGAAAAATACGAGCAAGCAAGTTTGCATTTAGTTATACGTCTTGTCCGAAAACTTTTCGATGGCCGTGTACCTAAAATAAATTAAATTTACATAAAATTACTAAATATTGTATGAAATTCTTTCATCTTCAGAGCTACTTCCGAAATTATTAGTATATTAAAATAATCTGTATAATAATTTAGTATAAATATACATAAAGTGTACTTGTATGGAAGCGCAAATTAAATGTACAGGATGTTGCAGAGACATACAGGTCAGTATGACGGGTTGCCCATTCGTGCCTATGCAATTCGAAGTCTACGCAACTGTGAACGACCATGCGCGCCTGCACGAATGGGCAACTCGTCATACTGACCTGTATGCCTCTTCAACAAGGCATACACACGTGAATGTTTAATTATAAATATATCGAATATCTTCCTTATATTTTGTTAACATACAAGAAACAAAAATGGAAATATACGGCAATATTACGTCCAATTTAACTACGCGAATATGATCATCAGTTAAATTTCTTCTGTTATACAACAGGATACTATCGCGTCCATTATGAAATGGATAACTTGCTTCAAATTGAACTTTACCTGAATTTTGAAGACTATAAAAATATAAGTGTTATTAATCGTGCTAAAATTATTGATGATGCGTTTCATTTCTTGCTGGCACGTCAGATTAATAAAACTGTATTCTGGAGACTCGCAAAATACTTGTGGCGAGATACAGATTACGTAGCATGGTATCCTATGTTCAAAGTGTTTGAATATATATCGAGTGTGCTTCCACTCTCAAAAGACAACATTAATTTCACACATGTTAAGGTAACGAGCAACAGATATAACTGTAAAATATAAATAATCAATAAATACAAAAACGTTAGATATTAGGTAGCATGTAGAACATTTATTTGTATCTACAATTGTTAAGTAATTTTAAAATGTAACACATACGACTAAAAAGTTTTTATTACAATTCTTCGTAATCTTACTTTGAGAAATAATATCGGAATTTTTGTGTCAAAATGTTATACGTTTATTATAATTTGAACGTTAAACATTATTTGTCTAGAATTATTTGTACCGACTACCCATATTAAACCTACAATTAATAATGTATTAAAAGAATGTCAACACGCACACAGATCATGCCTCTCGTAAACATGTCAACATAGTTCACGTCATTTCAGGAAACAATGAGAGAAATATTATATAAGCCTCTGGAGATACTAGGATCTGAAGAACGTCCGATGGAAAACGACTTCACTAAATGTTTGAGACAAGAGATCGCAAAATGGGCATGTACAGTCGAATTGTTTGAGTGCCTACAAATGGCCAAATTTAAGTTAAAACCATATCTAGATAATCTAGAACATCCAGAATCAATCAAGTAATTTTTCTGTATAAATAAAATTTCTTATTAGTTATAGTCATTTACGCTGGACAATACAATTTTTATAAGTACATACATATATTATATAATAATCTTCTTTTAAATCGTAGAGAAGTTTTACCAGAGTGGAAGGTATGGACATATTGTAATGGTTTTAAGAATTCCATGAATTTGGATACGATAACACGGCCACGTCTAGCAAAATATGGCCAGATAAAACTATGGCCAGACATTGATGTCAACGAATATGTAGAATATATTACTTGTTTTAAAGATAATGATGCTGTGGATAAAATATTCCAATTTCTTAAATATAAAAAATCAGAGCAAGGAAGACTGAAATATAGAATAAAGAAAGACATTAATATTAATATCAATGTTTTCCATTCCCTTATTGCCAGGCATGCTAAGGACGAAGTCATTCTTAAAAAAATATTAAAAAAATTTCATGACATCCAACCACCGTAATATTTTTACCATGAATGTTCTGTCTTTAATCGTGGTAAATTATAATATATAATACTAATTGTATGTTTGGTTTTCAGAGAAATCAGTACAACTGCAACATTAATCAATATCGTTAACCACATATATAACACAACGTTGCTTAATATGGTAAGTTTTATACATCAATATATTATACTCACTTATCAAAAATTCTATTAAGTGTATTTAAACATATAACTGCGTCCACATAACTGCTATATATTAACATTATAAAATGTATGTGTGTATGAACACACAAATACACGCACATATATTTACATATATACATTGTACGTATGTATATTCTAATATTATTTCTAATCGTTTAAAAGTGGAACATTATTGCATGCTAATATTGCTAAACTAAACATTATGTTTTATAATATAATGCTAACGCAAAAATAAATTATAATATTTATTGATAGCAAACCTCTGACAAATATTGACATATTTCAGCTAAGCCTGTACGTAAAGAATGAAAGGTCATTAGATTTAGGACAATGAGAGCCAAAAGTTTACAGAAAGATAGAAACACGTTTGTCTGAAATTGTAAGGAAAATTGGCCACTGGGATATGCTTATAACTTATAAATTTTGATCTTTCCATGGTCGAAAACCCTCCATCGTAGAAAAGTCAGATATTAATAAACCCAGTAAAACTCTTGAGGAAATAAGACGACTTTTAAAAAAACCTTTTCTGGGATATCTGGGATAAGGTACATCACGAATATTCAGTGAACAGTTGCTCAAAGAAATCGGAGAGACTCACATGCAATTCTAACTACAGAAGTGAACTAAAAAAAAATAAAAAAGCGACCAATTATTTACCTTAATTTTAAGTATTTCTTTGTATTATATATTTATTTTTAATCAATTATCGTAAAGTTATATTTTTACGTATTTATATATATAATTTAGTGATGTTCCTTGTTTTGTGTGTCGCTTTTCTTGTATTACTTATGATTGTAATTATTTATATTATTGTTGTTCTTAGATTACGTTTCACTTTCAACTTTTTATGTATGACAACAGATCTGGTCAAATATGATTATATTATATTATATTATGATCATATCGCGCCAATTTTTGGATCTGATCATAAATAATCGTGTATAATCATATAAAATTACATATTATCAGATCTGTATCAGATCTGTTCATATCTAATTATATATTTTTATATTATATATGACCACATCTCAATACCCATTTTTTCTCGGAATATTATAAAAGTTATATTTTTACATATTATATATAATTTATTTATGTTCCTAAATTTGTGTGTCACTTTTCTTATAATTGTAATTATTAATATTACTATTGTTCTTTTCGATTACGTTCCATTTTTAACTCAATTGACTTTCTTGGATTGTGGCAAAGATTTTACAACGGTTAATTTATAATAAATTATTTATACTGCTATTTTGCATAATTATTGTTGTACCTTTTTCACAAAATATCTTGTACTTATCTTAATACTTATTGTGTTCAACACAATGGCGTTTTATAATGCGGTTGCAGATATTAAAATAAAAATATTTTTGAAACAGTAATTTTTGTCTACGAGTCACATTTCAAAAGTAAGGGCCGATTGGTTATAAAAAAACAACAAAAGCACTTTAACAAAAATGTATTAGTGGTTAAAAACACAGACATATCTACTTTATTTTTCTACGTAGTCATCATTTATTTCCAAGCACTTTTCGTACCGCGGAACAAGCTTTTTTATACCCTCTGCGTAAAATTCCGCCGCCTGGAAGTTTACCCAGTCCATAACTGCCGTTTTCAACACCTCAGTTTCTTCGAATTGTTGAGAAGCAAACCACTTCTTTAGGTGCAGGAAGACGTGATAATCACTAGCTACAAGGTCAGGACTGTAAGGGGGAGGGGAGATCAAACAGTTCCGTGATCACCCCCCTTATATTCATACTTTAAGCAAATATTTAAAATATTATAATAATACGAAAAGCAAATTTAAAGTACGACCGTATATAAGATAATAATCAATAATTAAAGGAAACGCCGTAATCGGTCGGGACTGGATATTGGTTGTCCAATAAAATTATTCGTGAATTTTTAAGTACAAATCATCACTCTAGTAAACCACGCGCCGATTTTAAAAAAATTTTTTTTTCTTAAGTATACGATCTTTTTAATTTTATGACTAAAAGTTTCTTTGTCCTACTGTTTATTTAAGTCAAAATAGAATATTGAAATAAAAGGAATAAAGAATAATAAGAAATAAGAGATGATAAACACAATTAAACTAGCAAATATTAAATTACTAATTTTCTTCGAATTATTTTTAAATTATAGTAAAATAAAAGGGCTCAAGATAAACAAAAAAATTATTCTTGCACAAAATAAAAAATAATATTTACCGCAAAGTAGTTAGGCCGAGTAGTTTTTACCTCTCCTAGGCCTCCTCCTCCTCTCAGGCTGTCCTCTCGGGTTGTCCAGTTGGATTCCCTCGATGCGACTTTCCGCGTCGTTATTGTCTGAACATTAAAATAAACGGTTTAATTAAATAATTATAACCTTTTAACATTTGTAAACTATTTTACGTGTATATTGAATTTTATAAATACTTTATCATTAAATATTTTAAGTCTCTTAAAGGTAAAAAATATATATTTTATATGCTACAATGTTATACGTGATATTACTGTAATTGATGCGTGGAATACTCATTGCAATCACGTGGTTCTCGCGGGAAAAACCGTTTCAGTCCACAAGTAAATGATAAATTAAATAACAAACTGCGCATGCACCTCGTGATTGCTTCGTCGACACCTCCCTGAGCCTTCTCCTCCTCCTTCCTCGTCCCTCCGCGGCCATCCTTCCATGGCGCTCACCCAACACTACCGCTAGAACCTAATTTACTGTTATTAAGATTGCATGATTACAATTAGCTGAATCGCATGTAAGGTCACCGGCAGGAATGCCTGGACATTTGACATCTGACGTTCTGTATAAAATGTCCAGGCATTCCTGCCGGTGTGTGTACATACGTTACAAAGCAGATGGATGAAACGTACGAGTGTATGTTAAGAACAAACGCTCGCGAAACGCGATACCCGGAAAATACGAATGTCGCTCTCTCAACTGCTTGCGCGCGATAGATTTCGATCAAGCGCATTTCGCGAATCTCGTTTGAGAAGTCGGCGATGTATCGCGCGTCGAATCTACGTCGCGTGAGCATCAAATACTAAAGGACAATATACATGATTAATACGAAGCTCGTAGTGAATGCGCTTACCGATTAAACGTACGGCGTACCGCGAATAGATCGTATCCTCGACGTTTTGTTCGCGGCGACGAAAGACTCGAGGGCGACGCCGTCATCGTTACCGTGATACCGCGCGGCGCGCGATAGATTTCGATCGGAACGCAGTACACCGCGCCTCGAATCTTAATTGTACGTCGCGCAAGTCTCAAATATTGAAACGATTGAGTATGAAGCTTATATGATGAACAGAATTCCTTTGTTTCGACCAAATTGGCAATCTTTATTTAATTATCACAACGTTTTAACCAAGATTCCGATCCTTATCAAGTGCGTACATTACATTTAAACGCTTGCAAAACACTTCATTATAGTTACAACAATGTGACAGCAATGAGTCTAAGAACTTAAATATAATAAGAAAAGAAGTGTGTCAAATAAAATTCGCTTATATAATGATTATACGCTTACGAATTAAACATGACGTGACGAATAGATGGGCCGTTCTGTGTCCGCGACGTTCCATTCGCGGCGACAAGAGATTCGAGAGTGACGCGCGCCAGCTACACACCTGTGACACCGCGCAACACGATGCGAGTCAAATTGGCTCCTGATTACGAAATGATTGACTGTTCGAAAATACAAAGTAATAATTTATAATTCCCATCACCATCATCTCGCATAGCAACAGTTACAACAGTTATAACAGTTGCAACTGTTATATTTATATATAATTATATATGGGCAAATTTTTCTCATAACCTGAAACTTAACTTTTTATTATCTTAAATATAATAATTAATTACTAATTACTGCAGTTAATTACTACAAGGAATAAAAAAGATAAATACTTAACGTCTGCTAGAAAGTAGAAACATTCTCTCTCTCTTTTATTCTCTCTCTCTCTCTCTCTGAGTAATTATAATTGTTTACTAAAAATATTATTTATTGTGTTATATTTAGGTAATCTATTTAAGTATAATTTACTAACTATAAACTAACAATGATTGACTAGGAGTGTCGCAACAAATTTTCAAATCACTTTATTGCAGATTGGTCGATAGTATAAGTTTATTTCATGGTTCGCGGGAGACTGGAATATTCTCGTCCGCATTGCACTCGTCCTTTAATCGGATTCAAGTGGAAGCGTTCCTTCCTATGCTCTTCTTGAGAGCCCGAAAAGTAGAAAACTTTACAGATTACTCTAGATTCCTATACTTATGTGACAATCCTACATAATTTTATAACTATATATTTTACTTATCTCGCTTGAAATTAACGACACATTAAATTTTGTTACGTTGTAATTGCACACCAGAAAACAAAATTCTACGAGAAAACGAGAGAAAGGAGAGGGAAAAAAACGCACAGACATGAAGTAATAATACGATAAGTGAGAGAGCGCGCGATTAAAGAAACGAGAAAACTAGAAAAGTAAATACATAGGTCGGAACAGAGTACAGGCGTACAAATGGAATAACTTTTAACGAAGTCTCGACGTATATCTAGTTAAGTTAAACGTACAATATAATTGCTGCTATTATTATTGTTATGAACGTGTTATCCCTCCCGATGGAATGCAAAGATGAAATTTCGAAGTCGAGAGAATGAGCGTAATTATATTTCTCATTATTAGGACGGATTAGTCGGAATTTATGGGCGTCTACCGGAACGTTGTTATTCGAGATTAGGGATAGCTATGACGTTGGTATCGAGAGCCGGCGTTTGGGTGGAATAAATGAAGTTAGTTTCACAGGAAGATCCTCGAAGAAGCGAAGGGATCGTGCGTTGTAATGCGACGTTGTTGCGATCGAATGCGATGCAGCCGTAGCTAAAACAATCCGGGTGGAATTATTTAAAGCACTCCGGCGCGTTGCGGCGGGGCGAAGATTCAGCTGATCAATGTGAGAGGCGAGAGCGCGTCTGGATTGGAACAGAACGTATAAATATCTAGTTAATTGTATCCTGCAACATCTTGGAGAAGGGATTACCTCGTAATGAGTATTTTATTACTAATCCGATACAGTCGGATCAGGTAAAATCCAGCTATTTACGGCTAAATAGCAAACTAAAATAGATCGAATCGAACAATTCGGTGGAGCTTAAGCTATTGCGTAGACAAGTGGATCATAACGGATAATCCTTATGCTCGCTCGATTGTTGTATTGTTTCATCGTCGATTATGTTTTCATGGGAAGCCGCATGGGAAACTGGCACTATGCAATAATCAATCGTTTAATTGAGAGCAATAATTGAACTAGTAATTGGCGGAAATAGATGTCTGTTATATAAGCTTTAGCTATTAATATCGTAGATCGAAAATTATTACGGAGAAACGATACATTCTAAAGCTTTTTTTATCTTTTATATTTTTGTTATTACTTTCCTTTCTTTCTTTTTTGCTGTTTTATTTGGACTTATTTTACGTCTCTTTTCCTTTAATTCGTTTCAATTACTGACGATACTAAGCACGTTACTAATAAGCTATGAGATGGGAATTGAAAAGAGTTTTCTCAGACATATTGGTACTTGAAAACTTTTCTGGATTTATAGTGCAACAAATAAGAAGCATATCGTACATATCCGGTGAAATCTCGATCTCGTGAGAAAAACTTGATGTCGCGCTAGTCAGACGGGGCGTTACATCTCGCCTGTGTGATGTCGTCACATCTGACGATGACACACTGGCACACCGGGTATACTTCGGGCCGGGAGTATCGGACATATATAAATAGATTCAGAATCTTTAATCGACTAAACTGGCAATATTCAATCATCTTTTCGAAATGAACTTTATTGAAAGACTGCGAGCCGACCAGATTTGTCAGATTCACACAGCACGTTTCAGATCAAATCGAGATGATGAAATTCGACCATGGATTTGGTCCGTTGATGTAGATATTGCCAGTTTAGTCGATTAAAGATTCTGAATTTGTTTAATTATCACTGGCGAATTAAGTAATGTATTATTATTATTATACCCACACCTTTGACTAGAATTTCGGTGTTCCATCTTATTATTGTTTAGAAGTCGTCTTAATATGTGTTATTGCGATGAATATTACCACATGCCCTGGTAGTCGAATTGGTTACGACGCCCGAACGGAATGCGGGAGGTTCCAGGTTCGAATCCTGGCTGGGGTAATATTTTTCGCAATAAAAATTAAAATTAATTTAAACTATCTACATCAACGGACCAAATCCATGGTCGAATTTCATCATCTCGATTTGATCTGAAACGTGCTGTGTGAATCTGACAAATCTGGTCGGCTCGCAGTCTTTCAATAAAGTTCATTTCGAAAAGATGATTGAATATTGCCAGTTTAGTCGATTAAAGATTCTGAATTTGTTTAATTATCACTGGCAAATTAAGTAATGTATTATTAATATATAAATAGATTTTTCAACGTCGCTGTGCCTGTCCTCTCGTCCCTGCGCAACCTATAAATTTTTTTTCTTGCCGTCGCCGCCGTCGCCGCCGCTGTGCGCCGTATCTATTTTTCCCGTTTTATTTATCTCCCTTTTACCAAGTTTTACCAACCTGGCGGCGATTCGATAAATGACAAAGTTCAGAAAAGCTGGAGGTAAGCGGCTTTTGCAAATCTCTCTCTACTTCTGTCGAAACTCCACGTAGCGATACTCATAAACTTCGAACGGATTATCGATTCATTATCTCGACATCTGATACGCTTCTGTCTGTTTGTACATGCATCGTCAAGGGCTAAGTAAATGTAGATCAGATAGGCGAGAATGTGTACACACCGAGAGATTTGTAATTAACGCAGTGTACCGTACGATCGCTGTATAATTAACGAAATTACGATGCGAGTAACAGGGTTAGCTCACAGAACTAGTGCAATTGCTTTGTTTAATTCGCATAAGAAAATATTGTATGAATTGTGAGATATATAAGTGATATACGAGATAAAAAGTACCTTAATTAATCCAATACACGTATCCTTCGCTTTTCAAAAGCTCCCTTTACGCCACTTTGCTTTTACGAAAGTCTTCTACATTAGTATTTGTTTTTGCTACTGAAAGAAATCCGAAGAGGATTTTTGCTTTAACGAAAAAATTTTTTTCCATAAAAATTAATGGTAATTGTTTCTTCGCTTTGCGCCATTTCTGTTTACGAAAGATTTCATAGAATGATATTAGGAACTCTCTACTTTCGGATAGCGGGGGAAATCTGTATCAACAATATTAATAAATCCAAAATTAGTATAATTGTACGATAACGTGATATTTTGCGAGTTGATTTACAGATCTGCCATAAATTTAAAATAATAAATATTAAAGTATTTTTTATACCCGGGCTTTGCAAAATTTATATTATCAATGCATGGATTAATTATCAGCAATTTGTTCGGCAATTTATGAATTACTAAAATTACCTGCGGGAATAACGAAATTATTACGCAAATTACGGTGCGACTGAAACTTTCTCATCTCCGACTATGAGCTACTATTTTACTCGAAATATTCCCTTTTCTCTTCTGTCACCGCGCCACGCAATTGACGTAAAATCGAATCGGCGACACGGGACCTTTGAATATACAGTACAGCATACGGCGATACCTTCCGATCCGCTCTTGAAACTCTAAGTAAATTATTATCAGTTTGACTTATATTAGACCAAAGTAAATATATAGAACTGCAGTGAATAACTGCATTGAATCAGGTTACAGAACCTCGCTGAATTACCTCCATTGAATTTTACAAATCGATTCATCGATTACATTTGTTACAATTCAAGACACTTGTCGTTGTAAATTTGGAAATGTTTGGAATTGAAGTTAATGAAGAATTGAATTATTTACACACACACCCACATTTTTTAAAATATATAAAATAAATAATGTTTTTAAAAATATTTAAAAATAATTTATTAAACATACTGGTATTGAAAAAATTTAGTGTACTCATTTCTAATACAATTATATTATAATGATGTAGATGTGTAAGTAGGTATATATATTATATGATTCGTATATCTTTTCACATCCGTTACTTTATTAATAAAAACTTTATTAATCGGTAAAAATATCACTCACCGATCGACGCACAACAGTGGAGTTACTAACCACGTAGCTACAATATTTCTATAACATTATGAACATTCATGAACATAGAATTCAAATTAAAGTAGAGCTTAAAATAATCAATAATTTAAAGATAATTCTTATACGCAAAGAATTTTTAAATCTTTTAATTGTCTTTTAATCATATTTTAATTAAATATTTATTAGAATAATTATACGTTTTTCAAAAACGATCTTTATAAGAATAAACTCTTATATAATGTTTCAGATAAATTTTTTTTCTCTAATTATTATTTTTATATCATCGAAATAAACGATCCGAATGAACGGGTAGAAACGACTAATTTTACGCAATAACGCTTATCGTAAAGTTGCTCTACTAGCGCCCAATACTTCCCTTAGGTCTCTTCCTTTTCTTCACGGGTTGTCAAGCCTTCTCTTCCACCTTCTCACAGGTTGTTAGAACTCGTTCTCAATTTGCACTCGCATCACGATGCACAACAGCAGATGTAGTGAACAATGATCTACGTAACACATACAAATATATATATAGATATTCAAATAAAAATAATATTTAAATAAATATATCAAAATAATTTTTGCACGCAAGTATTATTTTATTCGTAATTTTGACAAATATTTAATATAAAGAGAACAATGACGTATTAAAAATTTTCTCAGATATCAACTTGTATAAAATTTGATAAGAAAATTGTTTAATCCTAATATGATTTAAACTATTATAAATCTCAAATATTATTATATTTGTTAATATGAACTATGTCATAAATACTTTATACTAAATATTTTGAAAATTTTATTTTAAACTATTTTATTTATTTAGAATGTATTATGTATGTACAGATACGCTATTATATTACAGAGTGATCTAAAATTATGTAACACTGTACAAACGAATAATCACCTCTATCAGTAACGAATAATAAAATAGATTACGAAATATTCATCTCGCCACTACACTTGGCTATTTTTTTGGTCTTCTCCTCTTCTCTTCTTTTCCCATTGCTGTTTTTTCGTGGCATTCATGCAATATCTGTACGTTAAAAGAAACAAAATGTTTACGTTTGCGGAACAAGGTGCAGCACTACGGGCGATGTAGTAGTAAAGGCAAACGCTTAGGCCATCTTCATCTCACATCAGTAGAAACAGTCGCAACGCCACGGGCGCAACGATATAGCCGCAGCCGTTGCGGCTGACCTACAATCGTCTTCTGAAATAATATCTGCTGTCTTCGTTGTGCGAGGCATGATTATTATTTTTCGAAATGATCGCTTCGGGAAATATTGCATCAAATTTCTTTTGATTAAAAACCCGTAACCAAAATCATTATATAAAGTTATTCTAATATACCTAGATAATACCTAAAATAAATAGTAATAACTATAATATGTTGTATGTTGTAAAATACAGCATACCTACGTTGGCGTGTAATATTATAAAAAATAATCATTGCACACGGATGTAATTATTAACATAATTAAAAATAATAATGTGCATAATAACTCTCTTGTAAATTATTACATATACTTAAATAATTAAATATTATAAAAAATAATTATTACATATAAATGTACATACAATTATTATAACACAATTAAAAATAATAATACGCATATAATCATCTTGGTTAAATTTCAATATGTTTACGTCTGTCGCTCATCACAACAGTTTAAGATTAGAGAAATATCTATTAGGATGATCGTAAATCAAGGTAGCTCTACGAATATTACGATCAGGTGAATTCAAATTCAATGAGTAGATCGAGCTATAGCCTCGCTAAACAGGTAGAATAGGTGTCCAAGCCATACTTCGAAGGATTAGTACGTCTCTTTGATCCATTTGCAGTTAGGTATAGTCGATGCGCTATTCCCACAAGGCACTTCGTTAACCCGTGCATGTACGCGCGTGATCGTACTCGGCCTCTAGCTGCATAATGTAATCTCTCACCTATGCACAGTGCACGTACACTGGGGCGTCCTATAATACGTTCCGCCGTATCGTCACAGACAATTTATTGAAGCTCGATCGCCATTGGCTCGTTACAACTTTTGTATGGAAAATAGAACATAATTTGAATGTAGGCGTAGCCTTGATAATGCTATAGACTTCGTTACGCGAGCGATGTACGGCAACTGACACTTGTTGAAATATTGAGTAAATTCTGTTATACACGCATAATACTGTTCTAAAAAAAATGTTTAATTATATTTTATTTTACTGCAGTGTTAATGTGTATTTGAAAAATAGAAGGCAATTATACCTACAATTTGTAGAATACAAAGAATTGCCATTGCTATTCTGCTTTCCGTGTACATCTAACAAGCTTCGATCTTTTGTAATTACAACAAAATTATTGGAAAAAATGTATGCCTAAGACGTTTAAATGTCTCAGTTTTTACAAGTTATAACAAGTAAATTTCAATATCAAAAAGAGTTTAAAAGATAAGATTTTTTTTATATTATTATTACAATTAGAATAGTAAATAATGAGTGAAAAGAATTTCGTTTTTCTCTCTTGCGCTTTTCTGTTTTTTTTTTTAAATTCTTAGTCCATTTCTTCCTCGGTCCGTTTTTTTGTCGGAGTTTGCGCGACTAATTGTAAGACATCCGGTTTATAAATTATTCAGTAGCCTAATGGAGGAATAATGCCTCGCAACGCCTACGGCCGATGCGTCAGGACGATTAGAATCCATTTTCCCGTGTCGGCCCTCATAGAGGTTTTATTGCCCAAGGGACCTTTATCCCTTCCACATCTCATTTAATCGATCCTTCGACTTCTGGCGTCCGGGGAGTACGTCTTAATCTCTCGCCTCATCTCGCTGAATTGATCTTTAAAATATAAGGATGAACCTTTCATTGTTTTCCGCTCCAGCGTTATTAGGATAAATCATGTTCTCGCCCCTTAAAATTAGATAATCTATATTTCGCGTACGTATTACATCGCCTACCGGTCTAAGAGTAATTGAATTCGCGATTCATTAGTTTCCACAAAACACGTACTTGTTGTATAATACGTGCACTTTCGTAAAGACTTTATATGCAGACAGCAGGAGAAATATTAAAAATTATAATTATTTAATAATTTGTATAAAAATATATGTATAAGTAAAAACAATTTAGTTTAGCAGTGCATTAATTTAATTTTGAAGCATGAGTTATCTTAAATACATTTTGTACATATTTTTAATCTATGAGTGGGTCAAAGATAATTTTTGCAGTAGGGGAGACCGGGGCGAATACGTCTTCGGGGTGAAATCGTCAAATAAAATATCTCGGAACCTGTATATCGTGCGAACTTGCTATATTAACATTGTAAACGCTGCTTATGGTGCCCATGTGACCAACGGAGTTTCGGCAGGTTCCCTGCCGTGTTATGATTTTTACGAGGGCAAACGTGTTTTCGGAAGGTGAAAGTGGAATTTTCTGCGCATGGAAATTTTGTAATATCTGCAATAATATTTGCTCCCCAAATCTCGAGGTACGTGATTATAAAGAGTAATGCATGCTGAACACGAATCCAGTGTAGTTTTTTCATTATCGTTGATGTCTAATATTTCGTGGGCGATCAAACTTGAAACTTGTGTTTGGGGCTAAATCGTTAGTAAGCACCCGGGATGGACTTTTTTAATATTGGCAAATTTTTTAATTTTGTTATATTTTTCAGTCTTTTCTACCCCTATTTCATATATAATTCTTTAATATTTGGTTGATTAGTTCTTGAGTTATAGAATCCGTACACACACACAAAAACACAAAATAATGAAACATTTTAACACTTTAATTAATAAATATATACATTTTTTTATTAACAAATAATTAATAAAATGTATCCTATCAGTTTTCATAATCGGCATTATGTATTTATGGAGTAACGATTCTACTCCGGCATTTTTGAGATTTCAATTTTTCCACCGTTGTCGGTTTTGTTCTATATATACCGGTTAAACAAAGCGACGCAGACAAAAATTTCCTATATAAATTTTGTAGCTAAAGGTTCACTCTTTACAATGGTATACCACATTTAACTAAAATTATTTATTTTGTTGTTAAAAATCGGCACTGAAAAAGAACTGTCGATCTCGCCCCGGTCTCCCCTACCTATTCTAAAAGTACAGAGTTTTGTATTATCAAGGATCAGATAAAAGGATGAACCGATATATAAATTACACATATCGGGTTTCTTAATTCTTTGAAAGGAGTCTCTTGTCGCTGCATCTTTTATATATATAATGTCTCTTTATACTTTTCTCTCGTCTTCGATTCTCAATCTCATCTGAACCTTTCTGATCTCGGCGAACCGAAGTCTTTCAATTCCCCTTTCGTCAATTATTCACAGCCAGCCATCTCATTTCTTCTTTAGCTCCGCGATTATCCGCGGAATCACGTTATATTTTCCGTGCTTACCGTAATCTTGCCTCTGACACTGACGCGTTTAGACACAATCGTTAGGCAACTTCAACCGAGTTGAATTAGTACATTCTATTTTGTTCAATTTAAAATGTTAACAAGTTTATATGACATACCTTATAATATGTTAACATATATGACATAACACATGGTATCAACGTACTACTTTAGAAATATAAATTATAGTTTTTTCTTTACATTTTTTATATAAATTAAATTAAAATTGGATGAGTAGGCTCTGTTGGAAAACCAAGAGTGATAACCGGGCAAAATAAGAGCCAGGCGCGGTTGCAGGTGCGCAGTTAAATTATTTATTAAATTCTTATACGTTTCGGTCCCACGTTTGGACCATCATCAGCAAAATTTAAAAGAAAAAAAAACGAAATAATCGGCGAAAAATTTATTATACATAAACGCCCTTGACAACTCGGCACGATGGGCCACAAAGGTGAACCTCTCAACGGTTCCAGCCGTGAAGGCAACTGCGCTTATCGGCTCGACGCTCGTTCCTTGACGGCTGATCGGACCCCGATGCATATTCAATGCACTTCTCGTTTACTGATTACCTTCACGGCTGGAACCGTTTAGAGGTTCACTTTTATGGTCCATCGTGACGAGTTGTCAAGGGCGTTTATGTATAATAAATTTTCCGCCGATTATTTCGTTTTTTTTCTTTTAAATTTTGCTGATGATGGTCCAAACGTGGGACCGAAACGTACGAGGATTCAATAAATAATTTAATGGAAATTTAACTGCGCACCTACAACCGCGCCTGGCTCTTATTTTGCCCGGTTATTACTCTTAAATTAAATTAGATTAAATATACATATTTTTACCTTTTCTTGTCTTACTTTGACAAATATATTTTATCTTTCACGCTGAATGTACCTATACCTAAACAATATTATCCGTCGGGCCGCCGGTAGTTCACATCGCTGGGGGCGAAACTGGCGATGCATTTTCTTTCCTCAGCAATCATCGACGTTTGTTCGCATTGAAGCATGCCCATTACGCGCGCAGCGCTCTGTTCCGTTCCAACGCAAATGAGATTTTTTTAACTTTACCGCGATTCCTCAGACAATACCAGTGGATAGAACCCGGCACTGTGATACGCCCGCTCGAAATTGCCCGTCGTAAATCATCTCTTGCATTTCGTGCTTTCTATTTGCTTTTGCATTTGTTTTCCTGCGTGTTCGACGAAGATGAGCGCATGCTACTCTTGTAGGACTCTCTACTTAGTTTTCAAGAACTATTACAAAGACAAGCCGTGGTTTTATGACGATGAGAATAACAGCGCATTATGACGCGACAAACAGTTTTACATTAAATTTAACACTTTTGTGTTTAATTAGAAACCTTCTTATCCAAGGAAGAATTGTGCAGATATATAAGAAATTTTATATCTTTTTATTAACCCTGGGTTAATACTCTTATTTTTTGTCTACGTCCGTTACTATTATGAATCTGGGAGTACATGCATTTATCAGTTTATGTCTCAGGTAAGCATTAATATTTTCTTAACTCCTTTATTAAATTAAAATGCCTAAGCGAACTAAGCTTTATTTTGAAACTATAAATAGGAAAAAGTTATAAAGGCTTAAAGTAAAGGAGAATTTTTATATAAAAGGAAAAATTATATTTTGTAACAAATATAAAACTGATACTTACATATATAAAAAAGCTTAAAATGACCTACAGAATTATAAAATATAAGGTTGAAATATTATTAAAAAAAATCTCTGCTACAATTTAAACAATTTTAATATAAAACTGCGACGGGTTAAGCACATTTTAAGGTTTCTTTGACGTTTTGTAGCTTCTTGGATAAAGTAGCGGCTACTCACAAAAATACATATTAATACACTTTATTTACTTATGCTATATTAATATGTTTTGCAGGTAAATCATTGAAACATACAATAAGAAAGTCGTTTTAGGTAATTATTATTGGCGAACATTGTTCGCATAACATCGAGCGATGCTCTTCGCATCGTGGGTTTTTGTATTGAGGACAAACAAATTGAGTTTTTATTTCATTAAAGGCAGGGTAATATCTGCAACTTATACGTTTATCTAATTTGTAAGTAATGGGATCATATGTGTTATAATTCGCTATCTTCTTCGTCAATAACGCGTTACATTTCCTTTTGTAGAGTAGTGATTGCGACACCCAAGCGTGTTCTTATATAAATGGTGTGATTAAACTTTCATATAATGTTTTTAAAAACTTTTCAAACTTTTCTTTTGACATTTGTTTGTCCTCTTTGTTTAAAGAATATAAGATAAAACTATTATAACCGCCTTGATCTAACATAGCATGAAATAATATCATCGGCCAACTCCGACGCTTTCGTGCAGTACTAAATTCACAACACATTTTGTAAAATGTGTCAGTGCCTCCTTTAGTAGAATTATAAAATTGAATGATATCTAATACATTTCCTTCTACATCATATACAAATTGTTGTTGAGGTAAAGAAGACAGTACTAAAGCGTTTATATTTTCTTCCGGAAAATATGAAGCTAATGTCATGTCATTAGCATATAGAAGACGTAATTTCTTAACTTCAATGTTTTCGTTTATTATTGGTGGTATCTCACGATATTTTTGTTTAATTGTCAATACCATAGTAAGTTTAAAATCTTTTTTCATGGTTCGCACTAGAGGCACTGAAATGAACCGTTCATTACAAGTAATGTTTCTGTGACTGTCATAGATCGGCTTTGATAACTCACGAACATAATAAAAGGGTTAGATTCTATATGATTTTTATCGACTTTTCCAAGGTAAGGAATAGCATTTATCATATAAGATGTTTCTGAATCGTTCATCATAACAATTTTAAACCCGCGTTTTTTTCCAGAATAAACAGGAAAAGGACAATCACCTTGAAAATTTACAAACTGCTCGTCTATTGTTACATATTTACTCGGCGAATAATAGTTTATACAATTTGATATAAATGATTTCCAAAGATCACTAATTTCTGCTAATTTATCGTCTTGGCAACGTTCTTCACGCGTACTTTTGTCATCAAACTGTAAAGATGTTGATAAAAATTGAAAACGTTGTAGCTGCATAGTTGCGTGACAGACATTTGGTTCAGGTTTATACCATAATTCATTTATTTTAGTAAAATTATTTTTTTGTAATCCGGAGAAGTATGAAATTCCTATAAAGGCTTTTAATTCCTGGAGATCAATATCTAATGTCTCAGATTTAGCGTAGCCAGAATCTTTTCGTCTTTGTGCAATCTCAGCATTAGTATGTGTGACAATTTTATTTAGCATATCATCAGTAAAAAGGAGAGACCATACTTCGATTGGAGTCTTCTTATTCTTTGCATCGCCCGACACTTCAGGTTTATAATACGATTCTATGTATGCTTTTATATCTTCTTCTTCCGTCGGTTCACAATGCCATTCAAAACTCGCCAAGGATTCAGTTCCTCGCGTCGACGCATGCGCTTCCTTTTTTTCTTCATTTTCAGCCAGTTCATCTACGTTCTCTACGATATTATATGTATTTTCTTCCGATTCGATATTGCTTAATTCTTTACCAACGTTATTTTCCTCTGAGGAACTTTTACTATCAATAGGTTTTTCAGGCTCAGGTTGCAGCATCTTTTGCAAATTTTCCTCTCGTTCGCTGCAGGGTGTTTCCATTGCTGACTAAAAATTATTGATTAGGTATATTAATTTATATTACATATATAAAATATTATGAAAACATGTATCAACGTATAAGAGAACATTGTTACTTAATTGCTATAGAAAATCCATTATTAATAAATAATAAAAGGTGAAATACAAATCAAAATAATAATAGTTTATGTTTTGAAAATTTTATAAACAAAGGATATAAAGGTGTATAATAAACTAAGCAATGTGTACGTGTTAATAATAGTATTAAAAATTTAAATAAATGTAACAGACGGTTCGATTTGTAGTAAGGTTATCTTCAGTGCGATGTAATAATAACCGTAACTTACAAACTAAAATCGATGTGAAATGTGGCCAAATTATATAATTTGTAAGTCAAGTATATAAAATACCAAATTTTCTGAAGTAGAGTCTCTTGATGTTACAGTTAAAAGTGTTAAGTAATATGCTCTCTGTCGTTGTGTTATTGTTAAAGTAATGCATAAGTAAGTGTGCAGGCTGATTAAGCAGACAATTTTACATACTTGACTTGCGAATTTTTTATTCTGACCACATTTCATCAATTTTAATTTGTAAGTTACGGTTATTGTTATATCGCACTGAAGATAATCTTATTACAAATCAAAACTCAAAACGTTTATTACATTTGTTTAACTTTATAATACATTATTAGTACGTACACCATGCTTGATTCGTTGTCCCTCTTTATGTCTTTTTGTTTATAAAATATAAAATATTACGTTGACAAAATATATTTTTAAAATATACTTACTTTACAAAAATACGATGCGGTTACTGTGGTCGAGTTTGTGAGATCTATATAGGCAAACACTTTTGAGATGTTTTCTCTTTCGCTACTAAGGTCGAACTGGCGTTATCGTAACTACCACTTCAGAGGAGAGTCGAAATTTTGTTTTCTCCCCACTACAAGGCAAGGGAATCGTTATTATCTAAACACCAACCAATAGAATTTTTGTTTGGGTGTCCCAGATCCAAAATTAGTAATCTAGGGTTAATTTTATATACTTCTTTAATTATTTTTAATTATTATTATATTTTTTAATATTTTCATAAATAATTTGTATATTCCATATTAAATAAAAACACTTTCAAAAAAATTAAATACAACACGCATGCAATATATCTTTATTTATATCATAATATTTAATGTCTCATATTTTAGAAGTAAGCATTTTATAGAACTTTGTCATGTATAGGTACTAAATCAAAAGGGATTTATTATTTAATATAATTATTATTATTTGTTGTATTGAGTTCAATATATACAAGAAATTACAAGAAATGTCGTAGAATGGCTCTTTCGAATCTACGATTATGAAATCATTTCGTTTATCAGTAACTACATTAGAAATCGCGGTGTTCATGTTTGCGTTGCAGATTTTCTTGTTTGCTTATTTACATTGCAACCATGTGCAATGCCTTTGATCATCTTCTCGTAAGCGTCTCAATTTTATTCGTGAAAAAATATTTGTAAATACTAAATTAATACCGTGTTTTTCTACTTTTTGTAGGATTCGGAAAACTCGGAAAAGCGCGAATTTGTGTAGAGTGCGTAAGTAAGTATTAAATTATCACTGCGACTGTAAAATATTTTTCTATTGTGCAAAATGTCTTTGGAGTGGAATGCTCTCGCGAACAGCTTTGCTCGTTATTCCACTACGCTGCATCCAATTCTGACTTATACTACTCGAAAGGCACTTTGCGGTTTAGCTTTGGTGGAACGGAGTGTAGAATGACGGAGGCTGTGGTTCACTTAATACTACGAATGCTTCAAAGCATTCTTTTTTTTCTTTTCTTTCAATGAAAAAAGAAGAAGACAAATAACGCTTTAGCATTAAATGGATCGCAGCCTTAGTCATTAACAACTATAAATCATTATCATCATCATATCATCAAATCCTCAGTTGAAGACTGGATGAACGCATATCTCTATCCTTTCGTGTTCTGAGCTATCTTACGCATTTCCTTGAAAATAGAACATCCTACGTCTTTTTGACTATTTGTGAATAATGATCTAATCTGAGTCTACCTCTCCTACTCTTTACTTTTATCTTCGTTTCCAGTATGCCGCGAACTAATCTTTCGTATCGCAGCAAGTGTCCTACCATCGTATCTCTTCTACTGTTTATTGTTTTTCATATATTTTTTTTTCTATCATTTTTTTTAAATCTTTTCTTAATTCTGTCATTAGCAGATCCTTCGCTTATAATTATATGTACTATTTTATAACAAAAATGTTTAAGGCTAGCCGACATTTGAAGCAACTTTTGTGAGTAAAAAAAGTGTAAATTATTTAATTTGAAAATATACAATAATAATATGGAAAACAGCGTGCATGATGGGTCCCCTATCTTAAAATACTCAATAGAGCACCTTTTCCTTCCAGTTAATGTTGTATAAAGTTATTCAATATCATTATAGGTTGCCTACCCTTCAGGTTCCACTTTCACATGTTTTAGCCCATATCTCTTTAAACTAGTTTCGCAGACCCTAAGTTCCGTACCTCAAAATACTCAGTAGGGCACCTTTTCTTTCCTATTTAATTTTGTAAGGTTATTCAGAATCATCCTGTATATAATGCGTATGTGTATAACATAAAGTTATACTGTATATATACAAATATACATATATGTATAATAAATAGCTTTATAGCTTTATAGTAACACCTTTTGTTCTTATGGTTTATTTCTGTTTTTAAATCCATACATTTAGTAGTTAGAAAATACATCATTCGCACGCGCGCGTATAAGATTTCTATAAAATAAACTAATTTCTGTTAAAACGTTATATCCTAAGTGATAATATGGTCAGTGTTCTTATGACTTCACTGCAGTACTGCAGGAATTCAATGGTCCAACAGATAACGTACTGTCGCCGAAGGAATCGTACCGGCTCCATTTTCATTGCAAATCTTTATTGTTCGACGTGGCTGTGGGTCAGTTTTATCAGTGCGGAGTAAGTTGTTCTTTTTTACTGGTATCCCGCCTCACGAAGACGAGACTCAATTACTCATAATTTGATATTGCGATCCTCCCCGTTTATGTTTGTGTCTTACCGATCTTATTTCTACCTTTCTAACATCTCTAGAATTATTCAGTTTACGATCATTTTTACATTGTAAAATGTTTGGAACTATCTCATTGTGAATATAAATTATCGCAGAATGCCAGCTGAGCTCTTAAATTATTAAAGTTTAATATTTCATCTATTTGTTAAAATTAACAACAAATTTTTGATATACATCATAATCATTAGGCTACTTTAACCGAGTTAAATAAATACATTCTATTTTGTTTAATTTAAATTACTAAGGGCCTGCAGTTTTTCAATGGTCATTTAAACTGAAGTTTAGCTCACTTTTTGTCTCTTTCTAAAAGGGATAGTTAGAAAGAGACGAAGAGTGAGTTAAGCTAAGATTAAAGTCAAGCGACTATTAAAATGTGTCCCTAAGAGAGTTTTACATATTTGACTCCTAACACATCAATGCATGTATTAGGTTTAAAAATGCGTGTATTAATTTAGAAATAAAAAACTTTTCTTTTACATTTTTTCTATCAAACTTAAATACGAGTAGATTAATTATATCTTATCTTTTTTTTTATCTCAAAGTGAGAACTTTGACAATTATATCTTATACGATGAGAATCGCTGAATATATTATATAATCAATGTTATACGTCGCGTCGCCGCGGCCGCGCGTCGGTAATTCACATTGTGTGGGTGAAATCGGCGATGCAGTTTCTTTCCCGGCAATTATCGACGTTTTTTCGCAAAGAAGCATGCATGCCCATTACGCGCGCAGCGTAGCTCTGTTTCGTTCCAATGCGAATGAGATTTTTTTAACTTTACCGCGATTCCTCAGACAATACCAGTGGATAGAACCCGGCACTGTGATACGCTCGCTCGAAATTTCCCATCGTAAACCATCTTTCGCGTTTCGTGCTTTCTATTCGTTTTTGCGTTCGTTTTCCTTCATGTTCGACGAAGATGAGCGCATGCTACTCTTGTAGGACTCTGTAGTTTTCAAAAACTATTACAAAGACACACCGTGGTTTTATGACGATTAGAATAACAACGCATTATGACGCAAAAAACAGTTTTACATTAAACTTAACACTTTTGCAATGTGTTTAATTAGAAATCTTTTTATCCGAGGAAGAATTGTGCAGATATATAAGAAATTTTATATCTTTTTATTAACCCTGGGTTAATACCCTTATTTTTTGTCTACGTTTGTTACTACCATGAATCTGGGAGTACATTTATCTGTTTATGTCTCAGGCAAGCATTAATATTTTCTTAACTCCTTTATTTGAATCAAAATGCCTAAGCAAACTAAGCTTTTTAGCATTTCTTTATTTTGACACTGTAAATAAGAAAAAAGTTATAAAAGTCTAAAGCGAAGGAGAATATTTATATAGCCAGAAAAATCATATTTTTGTAAAAAATATAAAATTGATACATTTAAGAAACGACCTACAGTATTATAATATATATGGTTGAAATATTATTGAAAAAAATCTCTGCTAGAATTTAAACAATTTTAATATAAAACTGCGAGGGGTTAAGCACATTTTAAAGTTTCTTTGACGTTTTGTAGCTTCTTGGATAAAGGAGCAGGTACTCACAAAAATACATATTAATACACTTTATTTACTTATGCAATATTAATATATTTTACAGACAAATAATTGAAACATACAATAAAAAAGTCATCTTAAGTATTAATTATTGGCGCACATTGTTCGCATAACATCGAGCGATGCCTCTCGCTCTCGCATCGTGAGTTTTTGCATTGAGGAAAAAAAAATTGAGTTTTTATTACATTAAAGGCAGGGCATCTGCACCTTATGCGTTTATCTAATTTGTAAGTAATGGGACCATATGTGTTATAATTCGCTATCTTCTTCGTCAATAACGCGTTTCATTTCCTCTCGTAGAGTAGTAGTGATTTTGACACATTTATCCAAGCGTGTTTTTCTAAATGGTGTGGTTAAACTTTTGTATAATGTTTTTAAAAACTTTTCAAACTTTTCTATTGACATTCGTTCGTCCTCTTTGTTTAAAGAATATAAGATAAAACTATTATAACCGCCTTGATCTAACATAGCATGAAAGAATCTCATCGGCCAACTCTGAAACTTTTGTGCAGTACTAAATTTACAACACATTTTGTCAAATGTGTCAGTGGCTCCTTTAGTAGAATTATAATATTGAATGATATTTATTTCATTTTCTACTTTAATTCCTACTTCATCAACTACAACTTCTCGTTTAGGTAAAGAAGACAATACAAAAACTCTTTTACTTTGTTTCGGACAATATGAAGCTAATGTCAAATCATCAGCATAAAGAAAACGTAAATCATTAATTGCAGTGAATTGTTTCATCCTCCATGGTATCTCTTTTTCATTTGCTTTAATTGTCCCTACCATACTAAGTGATAAATCTTTTTTCATGGTTCGCACTAGAGGCACTGAAATGAACCATTTATTACAAGTAATGTTTCTGTGACTGTCATAGATCGGCTTTGATAACTTACAAACATAATAAGAAAGGTTAGATTCTATAGGATTTTTATCGACTATTCCAAGGTAAGGCATAGCATTTATCATATAAGATGTTTCTGAATCGTTCATCATAACAATTTTAAACCCGCGCGAACTAACACGAAAAGGACAGTCACCGCGAAAATTTAGAAACTGCTCGCCTATTGTTACATGTTTACTCGGCGAATAATACTTTATACAATTTGATATAAATGATTTCCAAAGGTCACTAATTTCTGCTAATTTATCGCCTTGGCAACGTTCTTGACGTGAACTTTTGTCATCAAACTGTAAAGATTTTGATAAAAATGTAAAACGTTGTAGCGACATAGTTGCGTGACAGACATTTGGTTCAGGTTTATACCATAATTCATTTATTTTAGTAAAATTATTTCTTTGTAATCCGGAGAAGTATGAAATTCCTATAAAGGCTTTTAATTCCTGGAGATCAATATCTAATGTATCAGATTTAGCGTAGCCAGAATCTTTTCGTTTTTGTGCAATCTCAGCATTAGTATGTGTGACAATTTTATTTAGCATGTTATCAGTAAAAAGGAGAGACCATACTTCGACTGGAGTCTTCTTATTCTTCGCATCGTCCGACACTTCAGGTTTATAATACGATTCTATGTATGCTTTTATATCTTCTTCTTCCGTCGGTTCACAATGCCATTTAAAACTCGCCAAGGATTCAGTTCCTTGCGTCGACGCATGCGCTTCCTCTTTTTCTTCATTTTCAGCCAGTTGCTCTACGTCCTCTACGATATCATATGTATTTTCCTCCGATTCGATATTGCTTAATTCTCCACTAACGTTATTTTTCTCTGAGGAACTTTTACTATAATCAATAGGTTCTTCTTGCTCAGGTTGCAGCATCTTTTGCAAATTTTCCTCTTGTTCGATGCAGGGTGTGTCCATTGCTGACTAAAAATTATTGATTAGGTATATTAATTTATATTACATACATAAAATATTATGAAAACATTTATCAACGTATAAGAGAACATTATTACTTAATTACAATAGAAAAACCATTATTAATAAATAATAAAATGTGAAATACTAATAAAAATAATAATAGTTTATGCTTTGGAAATTTTATAAACAAAGGATATAAGGTGGTCAATAAACTGAGCAATGTGTACGTGCTAATAATGTATTAAAAATTTAAATAAATGTAACAGACGTTTCGACCTGTTATAAGGTCATCTTCAGTGCGATGTAATAATAACCGTAACTTATACAAATTAAAATCGATGTGAAATGTGGCCAAATTATATAATTTGTAAGTCAAGTACATAAAATACTAAATTGTCTGAAGTAGAGTTTTTTGATGTTACAGTTAAAAGTGTTAAGTAATGTGCTCTCTGTCGTTGTGTTATTGTTAAAGTGATGCATAAGTAAGTGTGCAGGCTGATTAAGCAGACAATTTTACATACTTGACTTGCGAATTTTTTAATCTGACCACATTTCATCAATTTTAATTTGTAAGTTACGGTTATTGTTATATCGCACTAAAGATAATCTTATTACAAATCAAAACTCGAAACGTTTATTACATTTGTTTAACTTTATAATACATTATTAGTACGTACACCATGCTTGATTCGTTGTCCCTCTTTATGTCTTTTTGTTTATAAAATATAACATATTATGTTGACAAAATATATTTTTAAAATATACTTACTTTACGAAAATACGATGCGGTTACTGTGGTCGAGTTTGTGAGATCTATATAGGCAAACACTTTTGAGATGTTTTCTCTTTCGCTACTAAGGTCGAACTGGCGTTATCGTAACTACCACTTCAGAGGAGAGTCAAAATTTTGTTCTCTCCCCACTACAAGGCAAGGGAATCGTTATTATCTAAACACCAACCAATAGTAGTTTCTGTTTGGGTGTCCCAGATCCAAGAGTAGTAATCTATGGTTACTTTTTTATATACTTCTTTAATTATTTTTAATTATTATTATATTTTTTAATATTTGCCTAAATAGTTTTTATATTCCATATTAGATAGAAACCCAGATAGCACAGCTGATTTTTATGAATTCAAAAAGATCTGAATCTGATCTTTATGAATTCATAAAGATCAGCTGTGCTATCTGGGAACACTTTCAAAAAAATCAAATACAACACACATGCAATATATTAGTCTGATCAACCGAGCCGCCGTAGGCGGTGAAGGTTGATACAGATTATACGAGTGTCTCGCCCGAGAGATTACGAAGGTAGTACCGCTACTTCATACCTGACAAGCCACAATTTTAGAGCCAAAATTTTTATTTGCCGCCATATGTGTATCGTGGCGGCCTCAGTCGTCCTTGTTGATCATTCTGTTTAAAGCTTGTTGTTCCAAAAAATTATTTCGACAACTTATATTAACTATTGTACTATCCCGTATATTTATATATATACTTTACACATATATAAATGTATTTTTTGTATATTTTTTTTTTTTTTTTTTTTTGGTGGGATAGAAATTAAAGGTGTGGGAATCTCTCGGGCGAGACACTCGTATAATCTGTATCAACCTTCACCGCCTACGGCGGCTCGGTTGATCAGACTATTATACTTCGTGTCTCGCCCTTCGAGATTACGAAGGTAGATCTTTAGAGCTTAATTAATTTTTTGGATAAAATGAACTGAATTTTATTTGAACTGGTTTGAACGCATATAGACATATATAAAATAATTATATAAAATATATATGTATAAAATAGAATATATAGAATAATTTTTATTCTGAAGGTAATAATACTCTCGTCGCGAAATTGTCTTCTTGAACAATTATAGGTCTATTATAAAAATCTGCAAAAACTTTGGAGTTTAAAGACCAACCAGCTACTCGCTTAATTTCTTCAATGCTCACTCCTTTTTCATATGCTTTTGATGTTGACGCATGTCTAGTGCTATGTGCAGTAAATCTTCTGTCTACTCCAAGAATAGCTAGGCATGATCTTATCCATCGGCCTAGAGTGTCTTCTTTTACAATATTATAAGGTTTTTGGTAAGAAATAAATAATTTATCTTCACCATTTCTCATTGTCTTGGTGACTTCTAAGTAATGCAGCAGTGTCTTCGCAATGCATAGGCCAGGTTTTTCCTTGAAGAAGGGCAGCTTTAAAACCGGCTGTTTGCTGCCTGCTCTTGTCGTTTTAATCCTATCTGGAATCCTAATTTCCAGTCCTTGGTTGGATCTGATAATATTCGAAATCCTAATCGAGGTTAGTGTCTGCAACCTATGCGCTGTACCAAGCGCTAATAATAGTAACAGCTTTTGTGAAAGTTGTTTTAAGTTCAAGGATTCTAATGGGAACCATTCTTCCAGTTTTCTTAACACTGGATCGACGTCCCACGTCGAATCATATCTCGGTTTACTTGGCCTTGTTTTAGAGCTTCCTTTAATGAATTTCTTGATTAGCTCATTGGATCCAATATCCTCGGCAGATATAATTGCTAGCGCTGATCTTGATGCGTTTAGGGTTCCGTAATTAGCTCCATTCTGGTATCTATTGGTTAAAAACCTTAGGACTTTAGGTATCGATAAATCAAATGGATCGGTCCTCTCCTCGTTGTTAAATTTCCACCATAATCTTAGCGTGCTATTGTATTGTTTAATAGTAGAGTCCTCCCACGCTCTTAACATTATGTTTATTGACTCCTCCGATACACCTCTACGCTTGAATGCTTCGCTGATAACCTGGCGGCAACCAGGGTAAGTTTTGATGCTAAAGGATGGTGCTGCGTTCTACAGGGTGAGATTAACAGATTAATATCTGGTTCAAATTCTAAGTATGGTCCGTTAATCAAGCTTCTAAATACCGGAAACCACGTCTGACTAGTCCACAAGGGGACGACTATAATACCAGAGGCTTTATCGTTTTTTATTTTTTGGAGTACTTTAGCGATTAAGCTAAAAGGAGGGAACGCGTAAAATTCTAAATTAGACCAGTCAATAGTAAAAGCGTTGATGACCCTTGCATCAGGGTCTCTCTTCCATGAGCAATATGTCTCGCACTTTTTGTTGATTCTCGAGGCAAATAGATCTATCTCCGGTTTTCCGAAAACTCGAATAATCTTTTGAAAGGCATAGTCTGACAATTCCCATTCAATGTCTATATTACCTATCCTAGATAAAGTATCAGCTTCTTTATTTTCTTTTGATGAGATGTATTCCGCAAATACCCATAATTTTCGTGACTCACACCATTCCCAGAATCGTTTAGCATCTGAATGTAAATAGTCAACTTTTACACCCCCCATTTTATTTATGTAAGCCATGGCCGTTGTATTGTCTATCCTGAGAAGAACTTCACATTCTGATAGTTTACTAGCAAAACATTTGAGCGCCAGAAGGGCAGCCTTTAGCTCTAATTGATTTATGTGAAGTCTTGATTCTTCGAAGCTCCAACGGCCATGAGCTTTTTTACCATTGCAAAAAGCCTCCCAACCTGTCAAGCTAGCGTCTGAAAAAATATCCATTTTAAAATTCATCATCTTGATTTGTTTCCGAGCGTTTTTTAAATTTTTCTTCCACCAACTTATATCTTCTTTTATGTAAGTTGGAATTCTCATTTTCTTATCGAAGTCTGTATAGTTACCATCTAATGCCTCTAACTTTGCCTTTTCTAAGGATTTCGAGTGAATCATACCATATTCAACGCCCGGGCAACTTGATACTAATGAGCCGATAAACTGTGCAAATTCTCGGATTGAGCATACTTTTCTATTTTCAAATTTCTTAATTTGGTTAATTAATCTGGCCTTTTTCTCGATTGGTAATTCTACCGACATATTTACTGAGTTTAAATTAAAACCCAAATACTTGCATTTTACATTTGGATTTAAGTTTGATTTTTTCACATTTATTATAAATCCTAACGCTTCTAAAAACTTATAGGTAGTTTGAATATTAGTTTGACATTCTTGCTTTGTCTCACCTAAACATAATATATCATCAAGATATATAACAGATAAAAAACCTTGTGATCTTAATGTATTCATTACTGGTTTCATTAATTTAGTAAATACCATGGGGCTCGAACTAAGGCCAAACGGTAGGCAAGTAAATTCGTAAAGTTGATTATTGAATGCAAAACGGAGGAACTTTCTAAACTTATTATGTATAGCGATGAGAAAATAAGCATCCTTTAAATCGATTGTACCCATGTACATACCAGGAGCTAGTAATCTATAAGCAGTTCTTAGATCTTCTAATTTAAAATGTTCTGTTTTAACAAAGACATTTAATTTTTTAAGATTTAAAATAAATCGATAATTCCATCTGGTTTTGGTACCAGAAAAAAACTTGAAACAAATTGACCTTCTGTTGCTTCACACGGAACAATTGCTGAAATTGATAAAAGACGATTTATTTCTTCTTGAATTTTTTGAGACTCAATTTGAGACCATTTACTCATGGAAGGACATTGATCCTGAAAGGGAAGAGATTCAAATGGTATTTTATAACCCCTAACACATTCTAGAACGAAAGGATCAGACGTGATAGATTTCCAGGAATCTAAGAAGCTTGATAATCTACCAGCTATTTTTAGCACCTGATCGCCTCCAGAACTTAGTGGTATCGGCGTCTCTGAGTTTGAGGTCGATATCGATCCGATCTCGGATAATTCGATTTCTTCGACGATTCTGCTGTTGTCGACTTCTTCGGATGCTGCGGCCGTTGTTTGGGGCCCGATTGCGTTGTCGACTTCTGTGGTACAAACGGGCCCTTCCAGTTTGACGAGTTAGATGGATTGTATGGTAATTTGGATGGTTGTGTTCTGATATCCTGTCCAATTTTATTAATCATTTTCATCTCTTTAATTCTTTCTCCAAGATTTTCACCAAAAAGGAATTTGTCCGTTTTCTTTTTTGTCAAGTGTTCTGTCATCTGTTTCGAGACACTTGGTAGAATACATGCTCTTCGAGCTATTGTTTGGGAGTGATGGATTTCAGCTATTAGTTTTGCCGCATCCCACAGGTTTTCCAGCATTTTCTTAGCCTCCTTGGTCTTAATAGAAACTAAGTCCGTTATAACAGGGGCAAGAGCTGAGAGAGCTGAGCCAGCTAAGTTTTGAGTAAACATAAAGTATTTATCTTTTTTCAAAATATTCGCATTTAATGTGCTGAGCTCCTGATTGAGTATTGGAGACTCGAGGGCGCAGTTACCAGCTCGTGGATATTTTTTAAGTAAAGCATCCTTTACTTCTTTTTTGAGACCCTCTTGTAACCAGGGTTGCCAACGACTAACCAAGCTGGCGTGTAGTTCGAGCTCCTTCTCGCTTTTTGGGGGTTCCTCACCGATAATTTGTAAGGTTTCCTCGTCTAATTCGAAGACTTCTTCGTCCTTTCTCTGCTTTTCGTTGTCCTGTCGCTCTAGGATAGCCGCATTATCGTTCGATGCATTTACGACTGGGGCCTCTGTTGGTGGGGGCTCTCGCTGATCGTCAACTCTAGCATCATTAATTGTGTCTGCGTCGACAATTGATCCACCTGTAATTAAAAATGTTTAGGTCGTCATGCCTCTCGTGCAAGCTCGACCATAGCACTCGGAACACGCCTTATCTCTCGTATAAGGTCGTCCGGTGTAAAATTTTTAGGTTATGTCTCGGCTCTCGTCCGAGCTCAACCTTATATTTGAGATTTTTGCCTCGGCTCTCGTCCGAGATCAATCTCACGGTTCATCGTTCTTACCTGAACTCTCGCTTGCTATTTCGTTATCATTATAACCTCTCTCTCTGAGTGGTCGCGGCGGTTGCGGTGCCGGTAGGCGAGATTCGATCAATTTCTGCAATCCTTTTAATTTTTTCCATAGTTGTTCGTTCTCCTTATCCCTGCTGTGCGATCTCTTCTTACTTTTTCCCATAATTATTAATTTTCCTCGCGATGACCAAAATACACGTGTGGCTTGCTCGGCACAAAGAAAACGAATGGTCAACAAGGACGACTGAGGCCGCCACGATACACATATGGCGGCAAATAAAAATTTTGGCTCTAAAATTGTGGCTTGTCAGGTATGAAGTAACGGTACTACCTTGGTAATCTCGAAGGGCGAGACACGAAGTATAACTTTATTCATATCATAATATTTCATGTCTCATATTTTAGAAGCAAGCATTTTATAGAACTTTGTCATGTATAGGTACTAAATCAAAAGGGATTTATTATTTAATATAATTATTATTATTTGTTGTACTGAGTTCAATATATACAGGAAATTACAAGAAATGTCGTAGAATGGATCTTTCATAGCATTTTAGAGATAATATGCATTATACAGATAATATGAATTTAAATCGCCAGTAAATAATTGACAAAATTAGCGTAAATATCGTTTAATCGATCCAACTGGCCAAGTTTATTCAAAAAACGCTACGTTTCGACCGTAGATTTCGGTCCTTTTCAAGCGTATAGATACACAAATTATTGATTAGTTAGACATAATGCCCAAACTACGCCACATCTAAAAAATAATTTGTGTGTGCGTTGAGATCCAAAGAATTAAAATACAAAAATATAAGTTAGAACGACATATTCGTTAGTCGTTAGATTGTCGAAGGACGTGTCAGAGCCGTAGCAAATATTCGACTAATAATTAATATATTAAATTTATGCTTTCATATATGATTATTATTACTTATTAATTTTTATGAAGCTTATTAAATGTTTTGTTAGCAATCGCGAACGAAGAAGTTAATAGACAAAGTTTCATAAGTTTCGTATTTTGTAAACCACTGTGATTTCTATTCTACGATTGAACGCGACATCTTTAAATTTATTATTTAAATCTTAATTGCTTAACATATTTATTATTATTGTAATAAAAATATATACGTGATTCGATAGATGTTAAATACTTTTCGTAATTGTTCAATGAGTAACTAATGTCGATAATACCATAGTGCACAAATTAATAACACATAGTTCGATATTTTATGAGCTTTATAAGCTTTATATATAGAATCGCAAAAAGTGAACACGTTATCACCGCAATTATTGAAAGATAACGATAACGTTAAAAGAAAGATAACGTTCAATAATCGAATAGTACGCCAATTAGTTATAGTATAAATAATTATTTCCAAAATTAAACTCTTAGGATATAATCTGTGGCCGGTATTCATAGTCGGATTTTACATTCGAGATCGTTTTAAGTCTGGTCAAAGGCAGTCTTAAGACTCCATCCAGCCAATGAAATGACCGTGTTGGCATCTTAAGACATTACTTAAGACAGTCTTGAAATAAGATCCGACTATGAACACAGGCCTCTGTATTACTTTTTAAATATTATCCGATAAGCAAGCTTTGTCGCTCATTTTTTGCTTTGTCTTATAATCTCGATATAATAGATTCGAAGATATTCAAGATGGTAATAGTTACTGCTTTACTCTGTAGGGGTGTATTAAATCTAACATCTCTTTGAGAAATAAAATTTACTATGTTTAGTTGAAAAAGTATATCTTATAAAATAAATTTTTTTTTATGCTGAACTTTTACATTGCATTTGAGCTCTTCATGATAATGAGCAACTTCTTCACTTCAAACTTGTATTCGTAGAGAAGTTATCTTTTTAAGTGTAATTCTAGGTTTAAATTAATAGACGTTTATCAGTTGTCAAGATCATGCAGTCTTTGTCACGCGTATACCGTTTTACCATACACGAGAGTCACGAGACAAAGACAGACTCACCTTGACAACTTAGAAACGTCTATTAATTCGGACCTAAAATTAATAAATAAGCCCTTTTTACAAACATCTCGCCAGTCATGGCAGTGTGCCAAAGTAAATCTAACAAATTTGTATGTCATATAATCAGTCAGAATAATCCACGTAACAGTAACACTGCCTTAAAATAAAACACATTTAGTGTTACACATTGTCATCATAGATGGCTGTAGAGGATTAAAAAATTAAAAAATGTACAGAAATGAAAAAAATCAGATCTATGTTAAAAAAAATCTAATTAGACGAGTCAATTGTTCGTTGTTGGCTGGTTTTGACGTGCTTCCTAATGGCCAGTTTTTCAGTAGTCTCTTAACTTTAATCTTAGGTTAACTCACTCTTTGTCTCTTTCTGTCACTTTTAGAAAAATTGATGAAGAGTGAGTTTAGCTAAACTTCGGTTTAAACGATTATTGAAAAACTGGCCCAAAATGTTTTAATTTTCATTAAAGAAGCCGGAATTTTTCTATAAATTTGATTGTTAAAACTTTCAATAAGATCACAAAACTTTTAAAAATTTAGCGGTTGTATCATAATCTACCCATATTTTTAAACAAGTAGGTACTTCTAAAAAATGTTCTAGAGTCCTTTTAATACTTTGATTTTCTTACTTATATACGTATATTCTTTATATTTACATATACGTATATTATTTTCTTAAGGAGAAAAAATACATATAGGTATAAGTAAAAAAATATAAGTTTATAGAAGAGGGCATTTTATCAATTAAACTGAATTTAAATTTTACTGTATGTTTACCATTACCTGACTTTGCTATTTAAATTGTTATATGTGTAAACGTTGCATGTGTTTTACCATAAGTTAGTTGAGAATTAGTTAAAAAAAAAGAAAAAATAGAACTGTACAATTGGTAGTTAGGCAAATTCAAATTACATGTTTACATACATCCCGATAAATAAACCATATCTCTCTTGGACCTTTGTGAGCAGTATTTCAAACGCTTGTTAAAACGATTTCTATACTACATTTACTTAGTATCAGACACTCTGTAATACAGGTCGGATATATAATGGATTTACCGAAACAAGCAAACCGCAGCGAGTTGTGGGATTATTTCAAAGAATTAGAACGTTTGCTCGCAAAGTGCAGGACTTGTGGAGAAAACATTCGGTTATCCGAGCAAAACGTGGTTACAAGAAATTTAAGAATACATTTAAGTAGACATGGAATGTTTCCCGATAAAGACCACATACTACCTGACGAGCTACGGTTATATTACTCGGACTTACCAAAACATAAGGCAAAATTTAATAAATGTGGTACAATAATATCTTATGTAAGGGACCATAGATATTTAAAAAGACATTTAAAAGTTAAACATAACAAAACAATCAGGAGACAAAAGGAGTAAGTACACACTCAAAAACTTATTAATATATACAAAAGCTTATAAAATGAATGTAATTAATCAATCAACAGCTAAAAAAATTGAGCGACAAGATTTTTGTCATGGCATCTATATAACACTTGTTTGCAATTCCAATCATAAATGTGTTTATACAATAATTGTAATAATAATAATAACTTTTTAATTATTTCGCAAATAATTTGATAAATTTGAATCGTTTATATTCACGTTTATACATATATTTGTTACTTATACATATTAAATTCTTGAAACCAATAGAAACTTGCACATTGCTTTCTCATAGTTTTTAAGTAAGCCAGTAGAAACTTGCAGTTGCACATTGCTTTCTCATAATTTTTAAGTGAGCAAGTAGAAACTTGCACATTATTTAATCAACATTTTATTTCGCTTATAAAGCTTCCTCTATGAGGAAGCTTGTTTTTTATTTGATGTACAATTATTAGTAAATATTCTTTAATTTGGCTTCCTTATAGAGGAAGCTTTATAAGCGAAATAAAATGTTGATTAAGTAATGTACAAGTTTCTACTTGCTCACTTAAAAATTATGAGAAAGCAATGTGCAACTGCAAGTTTCTACTGGCTCACTTAAAAACTATGAGAAAGCAATGTGCAAGTTTTTACTGGCTTACTAAAAAACTATGAGAAAGCAATGTGCAAGTTTCTACTGGTTCACTTAAAAACTATGAGAAAACAATGTGCAAGTTTCTACTTGCTCACTTAAAAACTATGAGGAAGCAATGTGCAAGTTTCTACTTGCACACTTAAAAACTATGAGAAAGCAACGTGCAAGTTTCTACTTGCACACTTTAAAACTATGAGGAAGCAATGTGCAAGTTTCTACTTGCACACTTTAAAGCTATGAGGAAGCAATGTGCAAGTTTCTACTTGCACACTTTAAAGCTATGAGGAAGCAATGTGCAAGTTTCTACTTGCACACTTAAAATCTATGAGGAAGCAAT
>JASTWQ010000942.1:0-51417 GCA_035220615.1 Leptothorax acervorum
AGTAGGAATTACTAAACTGAAAAAAGTGACAAGAGGAGCAGTTGTAGTTGGATGCGAAAATGGAGTACAGGCTGAAAAGCTGAAGCAGGAAATTGCGAAGGATTTGGGGAAAGAGTACGAAATACAAATACCGAGGAAGAGGAGGCCGAAGGTGAAGATATTTGACGTTGACAACGAGGATTGTGAAAATGAGCAGATTTTTTGGGAAAAGATAGAAGAACAAAACGGAATGCAAAGGAACACCATCGAGGGGAAGATAATACGGAAAGTGGCGAAAGCAAAGTTTAAAAAGGCGGAAGTAATAGCGGAGGTAAACACTGAAACAAGAGAGAAATTTTTGCGTATGGAGAAGTTAAAAATTGGATGGAGCATGTGTAGAGTACAGGATTATATAGGGATTCTAAGGTGTTATAAGTGTTGCGGTTATTATCATTATGCGAAGGATTGTACAAAAAAAGAAACGTGTGGAAATTGTGCAAATCAGCATGCAACAAAAGAATGTAAAAGTGGAACAAAGAAATGTGTAAATTGTGAGGAAAAGATTAAGAGTTACAAGATTAAAAATTTGAAGTCTGATCATTCGGCGTATGATAATAACTGCCCTTGTTTGAAAAAAGAGGTGGAGAAGCAGAGAGAAAGAATTCAATGTAATAATATATAGCAATCAACTAGTGTAAATAAGAGTAGAAGTAAGGTAATTTGTTTGAATGCGCAGGGATTTTTGAATCATAAAGATGAGATAGAAAATGAATTGATAACTGAGTATAAACCTGGCGTGATAGGATTTACGGAAACTCATGTAACAGAGCAGATCGAGGAACACGAATTACACATTAATGGTTATGTATGTGTGCGAGGTGATTCCGAATCGAGCAGAACAGGCGGAGTCTTGTTATATATTAGGGAAGGAATTAGATTTGATGTAATAGCGATTGAAAAGTGTGAAGGAGATTGGTGGTCAATAATAGTAAAAATTAAAGATAAAGAATATATAGGAATAATTATGGTAGTTTATCATTCGCCGAGTGGTAAAGATGGAAATTTTATAAATTTTTTGGAGGAAATATGTATAAATGTAATGCAGAATGATAATGTTACAATAATGGGTGATTTTAATACGGACATGAGTGTAAATAATTATATTAATAAGAGATTAGTTAGAGTAATCAATTCTTTAGGATTAAGACAATTAGTAAAAGAAGCAACAAGAGTTGTACGAAATTCAGAAACATTGATTGATTTGGTTTTTGGTAATGTGGAAATGGAAGTTGAGGTATGGCATGAACCCAAGATAACTGATCATTCTGCAATAGTAGTATATTGGAATTTAGAAGAGCAAATAGACGAAAATAAAGCGATTACATATAGAGATTATAAGCGAATAGATAAAGAGAGATTTAAAGAATTGATAAGTATTGGTATGGATGTGATTGAAAGAGATAATGTTAATATGTTAGCAAATTTAATGGTTAAAGAGATTATTAGCTGTCTTGATGTAGTGGCACCATTGAAGACAATAGTATTAAGACAGAAATGGCAGGGAAAATGTTGGTATTGTGAGGATATTAAATTGTTGATAAAGCAAAGGGATGAGGCATATAAAGTGGCTCGTATAAGTAAAACTGATGAGGATTGGGAAGTATTTAGACAGCTGAGGAATAAAACCGTTGATAAGTGTAGGAAGGCGAAAAGAGGTTATTTAGAGGAACAACTTGATAAAAATAAGAAAGATCCAAAAAGTATGTGGAGTGTGTTAAAGGAATTGATGAAAGGTAAAAGAAGTGATAAAGAATATAAAGAAATACAACTTGAAAATAGAATAATTTACAAGGTAGAGGAAATGGCAGATATATTTAATTGTTATTTTGTCAATAGTATTGGATTATTAAATAGTAATGATTATATAGAAGATGTTATAGAATATAGAAGATATAGTGATAACGTTTGGGAAGTATTTGAAAAAATTGAACAGAAACAATTGTATGTAATAGTACGGAATTTGGAGAATAAAGCAGGTACAGAAGAAGGTATAAGTGTGGAAATAATGAAATGTGTGGTTGAAGTAGCAGCAGATAAAATTTGTCGCGTATTTAACGCATCTTTGGAAACAGGAATGTTTCCAAATGAATGGAAAGAAGCAACAGTAGTTCCTGTACCGAAGGTGCGAAGAACGAATAAAATTGAAGAGTTTAGACCAATTAATAAATTGCCGGTGTATGAAAAAGTTCTGGAGTTAATAGTACAAAAACAACTTATAGAATATTTCGAAAAAAATGAGTTGTTTACAGAATGTCAATCAGGTTTTAGGAGGAAACATTCGTGTGAAACAGCATTACAGTGGGTTTTATCGGAATGGAAGAGAAATATAGGGGAAGGGAAAATGATAGGAGTAGTGTTTTTAGATTTAAAAAGAGCTTTTGAAGTAGTTGATAGGAAAATTTTGATTAAGAAATTACAGTGGTATGGGATAAATGGAGTAGTGTTAAATTGGTTTAAAAGTTATTTGGAAAATAGAAGCCAAAGAGTAAAGTTTAATGGGATATTATCGGATTCTATTAATGTTGATCTAGGGGTGCCGCAGGGGTCAGTTTTGGGACCGTTATTGTTTTTGATATATATAAATGATATTGTAGAGATTGCCAGTGATAACTATGTAATAAGATTATTTGCGGATGATGCATTGATATATGCAACGGGGTACTCAAGCAAGGAAATTAATGATAAGTTAAATAAACAAATGGAGGAAGTTGATAAATGGGTAAAGATAAATAAATTGTGTGTAAATGTGGAGAAAACCAAAGTTATGTTAGTAAGAGGAGTTAGAAAGAAAGTTAATGAGGATAATATAAAAATTAAGCTAAGATCTAAGGAATTAGAAGTAGTGACTGAAATTAAATATTTAGGAATAATTATTGACAAAAATCTAAATTTTTCAAGGCATGTTGATTATATAAGTAAAAAAGTGGGAGCGAAGCTAGGTGTTATGCGAAGAATTGGTAAGGATATATCGGCGTATATGAGATGTATAGTTTATAAAGCAATAATTGCTCCGTTGTTTGATTATTGTGGGTCAATATTGGTGGGGGTTAGTAAAACAAATGTGCAACATTTGCAGAAATTGCAGAATCAAGGCATGAGAATTATTCTCAGGTGCAATAGGAGAGTAAAAATTGTTGATATGTTGGAGGCATTGCATTTTATGTCAATTAAAGAAAGAATAGAATATAATGTTGGTATATTTGTGTATAAAATTATGAATGGTTTGTATCCGAAATATTTGCGGAATAAAATAGAAGTAGTGCAGCAGGTAGGAGGAGTTGGTACTAGACAAGTAGGAAATATATATATTGATAGATGTAAGACTAGAGAGGAACAAAAAATGTTATTCTATGAAGGGTTAAAAATGTATAATGCGTTACCAATAGAGATAAAAAATGAAGAAAAAATACAAAGTTTTAGAAAAAAGTTAACTCGGTATATAGTAACGAAAGAGAGAGAAGCAAATGCGTAGTGGAAATATAATTAGTAGTGTTAAGGATAGTAGGGAATTGCAATTGTATTATGTATTATGTATTATTATTATGTATTATCAATGTAGCTACTGTAGCTAATAAACAGCTTTCATCATCATCTCTCTCTCTCTCTCTCTCTCTCTCTCTCTCTCTCTCTCTCTCTCTCTCTCTCTCTCTCTCTCTCTCTCTCTCTCTCTCTCTGTCTCTCTCTCTCTCTCTCTCTCTCTTCTCTCTGGTGAGTACAACGTGCATGTCTAATTGCTGCTCCTGCTTTGATTGAACATTTCTCTGCCGCAAGCTGCCTCCGGGCAATTTTTGTTACAGGCATATAAGAGTTCTCGTTGCTTTTCACGAACGATAAATTAATATTCTGCCTGCTTGTCACCTTTGTGCTATATTTCGGTGACAAGTTTTCCGGCAATCTAGCCTAACTCTTGGGCCTCTGTTTTCATCGGGAGGTGGATTTCGCTGGTGCGCATGTGCATGTCCACCTGTTCCACCTGTTCCATCTACACTGCTCTGCTCGCGTGCCTATCAGGTGGGGAGGATCTTGAGGGTGCGTGCGCCTGTCGCATGTGCTTTCTCCGGACTATCTGCCTGGGTGTTACCATTTTGGCTGCATGCGCTTTATCTTAAGTGGTCGATAAGGAAGAGCTCTCGACTTTATGGTGATAAGATATGAGTGAGTCGGCGAATCACATTATATGTAGGCAATGCAAAAAGGAAATTAAAAAGGAGTTGGTTAGATGTATACCATGTGACAAAAATTTTCATCGAAGCTGTCATAAACTGCATAAGGTGTATAACGCGACGAATGAACTTGTTAATTGTCCTGGAAAAACCGAGGTATGCATGTTAAAAGATGGTAATAGTGGTGTAACTAGCTCCGCGGTGAAATCTTCAGCGCAGACGGAAGAAAAACAACAAGGAGGATCCAATATGGAGAAAAAGATAGATTGGTTGGTGTACAAGATAAGAGATGAAATGGCTAGCAAAAATGAAATAAAAAAGATGATAACAGATATTGTTAAATTTGAAGCAGACAAGTTGAAGAAGGAGATGGAAGAAATAGTTAGAGCTGAGAAAGACAGTTGGAGGAGGGAGATGGAAGATATGAGAAAGATGTTAGGAAACCTTAATAACAATGTTGTAGTTGATAGTTGCATTTCAAATGTGTCTTATGCAAACGCGCTCCAAAAGAATAAGAAAAAGGCCGAGGCGATGATTGTCGTAAAGCCAGTTGACGATGACGTTGCCGCGAGTGGAAACATCAACAAGAATGATAATTTAAACAATGTCAAAAGGAACATTAATGTTAAGGAGCTCGGAGTCGGAATCACGAGTATTAAAGAAAAAAATAACGGAACGGTTGTTGTTAAATGTAAGAATGTTGACGATAGAGAGAAATTGCAAAAAGATGTCAAGAAAATTGGCGCGAAATTTAATGTTCAAATTCCTAAAACAAAAAAGAAATTCGTGAAACTCGTGTGGATTGATAAAGAGGAAGCGACGTTATCAGATAAGGAAATTGTTGAGAGTATTATTGAACAAAATAATTTGAAGGATTGTTGTCAAAATGTTGAAATGAAAATTGTTAAGAGAATTGTGAGTGACAAGAAAAATGACTTTAGCGTAATTATCGAAGTGAGCCCGGAATTGCGTAAAATGTTATTATTTTTGGAAAAAGTCTGCCTTGGGTGGAAACTATGCAAAGTAATTGACCACGCTAATATTGCAAGATGTTTCAAATGTTGCGGATATAACCACTATGCAAAAGAATGTAAGAGAGAGATCGCATGCGGTAAATGTGGGGGTGCACATAACAGCAAAGATTGCGAAATGACTAACTTAAAATGTACTAATTGTGCACACAAAAATAAGAAACAGAAAAATTTAGATTTAATTGTTGATGATAAGCATAATGCGTTTGACAAGAATTGTCCAATTTATATAAAACTAGCTGAAAATGAGAAGAAAAGAGAGGAAGAAAATATCTAACAATTACAGCTAAATGAATTGTTATTACATTTAAACGCTCAAAGTTTTTAGCTCATAAAGACGAAATTGAAGAATTAATTATAAGTAAGAAACCAGTAATTGTTTGTTTAACTGAAGCTCGAGTTACAGAAGACATAAATGACTCTGAATTATTAATTGAAAATTATAATCACATTAGAGTAAATTCAGAAAACAAATTTACTGGCGGTATTCTTGTTTATTTTAGAAATGACTTGCAATTTAAAATCATTAATAATAAAAACTATTCTTCTAATACGTGGAATTTAACATTTTCAATTCAATTACTAAATGAAATAATTATTGCTGTTGTGTATCACTCACCTAGTGCGAGTGATGCACTTTTTATGGATATCTTACAAGAAATTACTGATGACTTTGCTGAAAATGGACAGTTTATTTTAATTGGTGATTTCAATATAGACATTAGTAAAAATAGTTACTATTCAAATAAGCTTCAATTAGTTATGGGTGAATTTGGACTTAAGAACTATGTCCCGACGTTTACACGCGTTACAAATAATTCACAAACAATGATTGATTTAGCTTATTCAAATGAATTTTTGAATTGCGACGTTTGGGATTCCCCAAGAATAACTGACCATGATATCATAAGTATTAAATTGCCAAAAAAGCAACGTAACTTAAATAAGCAAAAATATTTCATCGGCAGAAATTATAAAAAATTTGACAATATTAAGTTTGTAAAAATTCTAACTAAGACGATTAATAAGATAGATAAATCTAAGGACAACAATGTAAATAGTATAGCTAATCATGTGATCGAATTAATTGAAGAAACGTTAAACCAAGTAATACCTTTGACTAAATTTAAAGTAATTAACAAATGGAAAAGCAAAGAATGGTTTGATAACGAAATTAAAGATTTAAAAAATAAGAAAAATAAGATTTATAAAATTGCTAAAGAAACTAAAGAAGACATTTATTGGACTGAATTTAAGAAAATTAGAAATAAATTAACTAAATTAATTAAACAGAAGAAAAGAGAATATAACGACTCGAATATTGATAAAAATAAAAAGGATAGTAAAAAATTATGGAAGCATTTAAAACAAATTGTGAGTAAAAAATAAAAAAATAGTGTTAGTTAAGTTCAATTTAACGATAAAATCTATGATAAGGACGAAGATATTGCTGATAATTTTAATAAATTTTTTATTGACAGTATAACCGGAATTAACGATGCAATATTAAACTCTAGTCAAAATAATAATAATAATTGTGATAATTTATTAACTAATACTATAGATAATAATATAGAAGGTTGGCAAAATTTTGACGAAGTTAATTCCAAAGACTTGTCTGAAATTGTAAATAAATTAGAAAACAAAGCGTGTACAGAAGATGGAATTAACGCAGATTAAAAAAGCGTGGCCTTATATTGACGATCAATTTGTTAAATTAGTAAATGTATCTTTAAGAACTGGCGAATTTCCAGCTGAGTGGAAAAACTCAGTAATTACGCCTATCCAGAAGATACAAAATACTATAAAAGCTAGCGAATTTAGACCAATAAATGTACTGCCGACATTTGAAAAAATTCTTGAGACCGTAGTTCATAAGCAATTAATTAAGTATCTTGATAAAAATAATATCTAAGTGCCAGAGCAATCTGGTTTTCGTGAAAGCCATTCTTGCGAGACCGCCTTGCAAAGTGTTTTGAATGAATGGAAAATAAGCTGTGATAACAAACAAAAGACTGGAGTAACATTCCTTGATTTTAAAAGAGCTTTCGAGACTATTGACAGAAAGAAATTAATTATTAAACTTAACAAATGCGGGATAAAAAATAATGTACTTAAATGGTTTAAGAATTATTTAACTGATAGAACTCAGCAAGTCAAATTCAACAATGTCACCTCCTCAAAAAGAAGAACCATATATGGTGTTCCACAAGGCTCAATATTGGGCCCAATCCTTTTTTTGATTTATATTAACGATTTAAAGAAAGTATTAAAATATTGTAAATGTAAAATGTTCGCGGACGACACAATTGTACACTACAGTAGCTCTAACTCTATTGAAATTGAAAACAAAATTAATTATGATTTAAAGAATTTATCAATTTGGTTAAAAAATAATATGATAAGTTTGAATGTTGCAAAAACTAAATTCATCCTGGTAAGAGGTGTGCGGGCCTCTATGACAAGCGAAAAATGCAATATTAAAATTGAAGATAATAATATTGAGAACGTTGATACAATTAAATACCTTGGTATTATGATTGACAAACATTTAAACTTTAGTGAACACGTAAAGTACATAATTAAAAAGATTTCAAAGAAAGTAAATTTTTTATTTAGAATTGGAGACTCAATGTCGCCACTAACTAGAACTATTATTTACAAAAGTATAATTGCCCCGCACTTTGACTATTGTTCTACAATTTTCTTAAACGTCGGCAAAACTGAACTTAATTTGTTACAAAAAGCGCAAAACCGAGCGATGCGTGCAATTATTAGATGTAGTAAGTTCACACCGATAAATCTAATGTTAAATGCGTTATATTTCTTTAATGTTAGACAAAGAATTGCTTTAAATACACTTATATTTGTACATAAAATGAAACTAAAAATAAGTCCGTCGTATCTTGCGGAAAGTTTAAAACTTGTGGGCGAGACCCACTCTTACAATACACGACAGCGCAATAATATTTGTATTTCAAAGCGAAATCAAACAAAATCGCAACAAACACTAATGTACAACGGCTTTAAAATTTATAACGACTTACCTAATGATATAAAATCAATTGACAATGTTAATGCATTTAGAAGAAAAGCGAGCAAATATGTTAAAGAAGTGTATGTGTGAGAGAATTGTACGAACTGTTAATCGAATATTTATTTATTGAACTAATTGACCTGGTCTGGTTGGGTTTTTCTTGGGTTTCCCCAATCCTTGCAACAAATGTTGGACCACTTGTAAATTCCCAAGCGACAATTAATAACATGTAAAATGTATATTTTTTAAAGTAGCCGCTGAGGCTAAATAAACCACATCAATCAAAAAATTCTCCGTCTCTCTCTCTCTCTCTCTCTCTCTCTTCATGTTTGGTATCACGTAGACTAAGTGTATTCTAGTCATTGTACATAAATAGTTGCTATGTCAAAATCTATACTAGTTTTAAGTTACAATGTCATAATTCCGTCATTTGTTTTTGTTTAGTTAGAGTGAGCACAACGACTGAATTTCGATGAATCACTATTCTCAGCAACATTTCTCACAATTTATACTTATTCAACGAAATTTAGTTATGCGACGCATTGCCATCATATCAATTATGTACATTCCGACACGTTTCAATTGATTTGATTGGTTTTAACTGTGGAGTGGTGGCGAAAGGGGAGACGATTTATTACTTTTCGCTTTTCAGACATTATCATCTTCATCGTTTCCACTTCTGCTTACCGCTTTATTACAGTAATCACACTGCGTCTTTTCTTTTTAGTTTTTACTTATTCTATTTCTGTCTATTGTATTTTGCTTATTACTTATATACCTGTATTATTCATTAATTGCCTAAAGTCTTGACTATGGCATAATAAAGAATCAATCAATCAATCCCTCAATCCCTCTCTCTCTCTCTCTCTCTCTGTCTCTCTCTGTCTCTCTCTGTCTCTCTCTGTCTCTCTCTGTCTCTCTCTGTCTCTCTCTGTCTCTCTCTGTCTCTCTCTGTCTCTCTCTGTCTCTCTCTGTCTCTCTCTGTCTCTCTCTGTCTCTCTCTCTGTCTCTCTCTGTCTCTCTCTGTCTCTCTCTGTCTCTCTCTGTCTCTCTCTGTCTCTCTCTGTCTCTCTCTGTCTCTCTCTGTCTCTCTCTGTCTCTCTCTGTCTCTCTCTGTCTCTCTCTGTCTCTCTCTGTGACGTATTGAAGGTGACGAGTCAATTAACGGTCTCGCTCGATATGGGCGACGAATATGACGAGTATCGATGCTCGGCATGTAAGAAGGCTATAAAGACTGAGGTTGTAGCATGCAAGTCCTGTGATAAGCTTTTTTACCATCCGGCATGTGTAATCAGGCATAAAATTTATGATAAGAACCGCGAGTTGGTGGCCTGCCCTGGTCCATTCGAGAAATTTTTTGTTGAAAGTGATAAGGAAGCTGATCTGAATAAAACAGCGGCATCGGCAGTAAAAACAACGGGATCGGCAAAAATGAATATGGCTCCAGGTAGTGGTAATAGGTCAACAGCTGTGAGCGGAGCGGCAGCAAGTAAAACAGCTGGCGCGAGTGGAACATCTGATATAGATAGAAAGATAGATTGGCTTGTCAGAACGGTGAAAGAAATGAAAGACGAAATGGTATGTAAAAAAGAAGTTAAGACAATAATCAAGGAGATTGTTCGAGAAGAGATGGTAGGCGTTAAGCAAGAACTAGAAGAATTGAGGAGAATGATACGGGAAGGAGTATATGGTACCGACAGGAGGTGCACAGAGGAGCTACAGTGAAGCGGTTAGAGAGAAGAAGAAAGAGAATATTTTGATTATTAAACCGAAAATACAACAGGAGAGCGAAGATACAAAAAAGATAGTAAAAGAAAAAATCGACATTAAGAACATGGAAGTTGGAATCTCAAAAATGAGAAAAGGAGGTAAAGGAGCAGTTATTCTTGGATGTGAGACCGGTGAAGAAATGAAAAAGTTAAAGGACAAGGTACAGGCGACAATGGGAGAGGATTTCAAGGTCGATGAGCCACAGGGGAAGAAACCCAAGATTAAAGTAATTAATGTTGGAGAAGATGAAATGAAAATGGATGATGATAAGTTGTTAAATGCGATTAAGAAACAGAATAAAATTGAAGGTGTAGCTGGAGATGATCTCTGTATGCGGATAGTGAAGAGATTATTTAAAGGAAGAGACAAGAATAACGAACGATCCCGTGGAAGAAGAGGAGAGGTAGAGGGATCTCTGATTTTGGAGGTAGATGATGGTACACATGAAGAGATGATAAAGAAAGGAAGATTAAATATTGGTTGGAGAAAATGTGTAGTATACAACTTTATTAGCGTCGTAAGATGCTACAAATGCTGGGGTTACTTCCACATGGCTAAGAATTGCACGAGGCAGGAAGCATGTTTCAAATGTGCAGGAAACCATAAGGCGAGCGATTGTACGGCAACGAAAAAGAGCTGTATAAATTGTATGTATAAGAATAAGACGTATAATTTGAAGCTGAATCTAGAACATGAGGCGGTAGATTCGGAGTGTCCGACATTTAAGAGAGTACTAGAGGAAGAGAAAAAGAGAGCTGGCTGGGAAGACGCGAAATAGCAACTACAGGAAGATGCTGAATTACTTTGGTATACGAATGCTCAGAGCTTTTTGGCGCATAAGGACGAGATACAACATCAGATTATGAAGAGAATGAATCCTGCGATCTTAGCGTTATCGGAGACGAGATTGACTGTAGAAATAGAGGATAGTGAGGTCAATATACCGGGATATAGTATAGTTAGATGTGATGCTGAAAATAGACATACAGGAGGAGTGCTTTTATACGTTAGGAATAATATTAAATTTAAGATAGTTGAGAAGAAAAAGATAGAGTCAAACTGTTGGTGCGTGGCGATAGAAATGAGAGAGAATATGTATAGGGGTGTGATAGCGGTAGTGTATCATTCGCCGAGTGCGTCGGATGGTGATTTTGTGAGATTTTTGGAAGATACAGTAGAAAATTTAATAATAAAAGGCAACTGTATGGTAATAGGAGACTTTAATATAGATATATTGCTAGATTCATTTTATTCAAAGAAATTATTAACGGTAATGCAAAACTTAGGGATGAAGCAATATGTTGATAATCCGACGAGAGTTACAAAGGATAGTCAAACGATTATAGACTTAATTTTTTCTAATAATATAGTAAAGGTGCAGGTGAATGAGAAACCTAAAATAACGGACCATGCATGGCTCAAAGTTGAATTTAATCTAAATATAAAAGATAATAAATATAAAGAATTTAGGGGCAGGGATTATAGTAAGTTTGATGTTGATGAGTTTCTTAGTATAATGGGGGAAAGAATTGAGCAAGGTCAAGGGCTAGATGTAAATACAAGGGCTGAGAGGTTTGTTAATAGTATAGTAAATGTATTGGATACTGTAGCGCCTAAGAAAAAATTTAAAATTCCGAAAATATGGGAAGGGAAAAAATGGTTTTCAGATGAAATAAGAATGGCAGCAGTAAGAAGGGATGAGGCCTACAGTAGGGCGGTTAGCACAGGTATGGATCAGGACTGGGCATTTTTCAAAAGTGAAAGAAATGCAGTAGTAAAACTTATCAAGACAAAAAAGAAAGAATATTATGAGAATATGATAGATCATAATAAGGGTGATCCTACAAAAATGTGGAAAACTCTGAAAGAATTAATTAAGGGTGAGCAGGGGGGTTCAGTGGACATTGATAACGTAGATTTTGAAATATTAGATAACATAGAAGAATGTAACATAGCAGATAAATTTAATATATATTATGTAAAAAGTATTAGTAATATTGTGAAATCTATTAATAATAAGAAAATGAATAGAACAGGTAGGAGATCTATATATGTAATTGAGAGTAAGGATATCATGGAAAATTTTGAGCCAATTGATGCAAGTGATTTGATACGAATTGTTAGGGAACTGCCACAAAAGAGCGGAACAGAGGAAGGGATAACCAGTAATACACTAAAAATGGTGATACATGAGATAAAAGACGAATTTGTGGGGGTGATAAATGATTCGCTTAGTACAGGTAAATGTCCAGAGGGGTGGAAAACATCCACAATAATACCGATACCAAAGGTAAATAAGCCAAAAAAAGCGAGCGAATATAGACCGATTAATATGTTACCGATGTATGAAAAAGTTTTAGAACTAGTTGTTAAAAGACAGTTGGAAAAATTTATAGAAGATAATGAAATAATAACCGAACATCAATCGGGATTTAGGAAACAACAGTCGTGTGAGACAGCAATTCAAAGTATTATCGAGGACTGGAAGCGGTTAGTTGAGGAGAAAAAAATGGTAGGAGTAATATTCCTTGATCTTAAAAGAGCGTTCGAAACAGTAGATAGAGTAAGATTATTGGAAAAATTATATCAGTATGGAATAAGAGGAGTTGTATTTGAATGGATAAAATCGTACTTAAGTAATAGAAAGCAGCAAGTTAGATTCAATGATATATGTTCGGAAATAATTGATACTGTATATGGCGTGCCACAGGGATCTGTACTAGGACCCCTATTGTTTATTCTGTATATAAACGATATAGTTAAAGTTTGTCCAAAGGGAAGTAGATTTAAGTTATTTGCAGATGACACGACCGTAAGTGTAACAGGAGAAAGCTGTGAAGAATTAGAAATGAAATTAAATATGGTGTTCGGTATAGTTGAAGAATGGATGAATGTAAATATGTTGAAATTGAATGCAGATAAGACCAAATATATGATAGTTAGAAGTATAAGGAAAGAATTAAAAGCAGACATAATAGTGAAAAGCTTAGATGGAACTGTAATAGAGCGTGTGGAGAAAACAAAACATTTGGGTGTTATGATTGATAGTAGACTCCGTTGGGAGGATCACTGTGATTATATGTTAAAGAAAATCGGGAAAAAAGTAAGCTTTCTGAATAGAATAGGAAATGATATATCGGTGTACACTAGATGTACTGTGTATAAGTCAATCATAGCACCTCATTTTGAGTATTGTGCAACGTTGTTAGTAGGCATGGGTGAAACGCAGCTGAATCGATTGCAAGTAGCTCAAAACCGAGCCATGAGAGTCATCTTACAATGTTCTCGATATACTAAAGTAGAATTAATGCTGCAAACTCTCAGGTTTATGAATGTAAGACAGAGGCTAAGGTACAATGTGTGCATTTTTATTTTTAAGATAGTAAAAGGTATGTTGCCAAAACACTTAGGTAATAGGATAGAAATAGTAGGAGATGTGAGTGGAAGGCAAACGAGACAGACCGGGAGTATTGCAATACAATTTCGTAGAACGAAAAGCGGACAAAAAAGTTTGTTTTATGAAGGTTTGAATATGTACAACGCCTTACCGACTGAATTAAGGCAATGTGAAAAATTAGATCAATTTAAACGTATGTTAAAAGAATATATTGTACCTCATGTTGAAGAATTGTAGACATTTGATGTAAATAATAGCCGAGAAGGCTAATAAAGCTCAATCAATCAATCTCTTTCTCTCTCTGTCTCTCTCCGTCTCTCTCCGTCTCTCTCCGTCCTCTCTCCGTCTCTCTCCGTCTCTCTCCGTCTCTCTCCGTCTCTCTCCGTCTCTCTCCGTCTCTCTCCGTCTCTCTCCATCTCTCTCCGTCTCTCTCCGTCCTCTCTCCGTCTCTCTCCGTCTCTCTCCGTCTCTCTCTCCGTCTCTCCTCCGTCTCTCTCCGTCTCTCTCTCTCTCTCCTCTCCTCTTTGATTTCAGTAAGGCATTTGACACGGTTCCACATCTGCGCTTGCTCATCAAGCTTAAAGAGATTGGTTTCTCGGACGCTGTCCTTACTTGGATATTTTCTTACTTAACCGGCCGTTCTCAGGCTGTAGTCGATGATGCTGGTAACTTCTCTGATTGGCTATCTACGTCCTCCGGTGTCCCTCAGGGCTCCGTGCTTGGCCCACTTTTATTCTCTCTATTTATCAACGACATTGGTCGCGTCTTGTTGTACGCACATCACATGATGTTTGCTGATGACATTCAAATTTATCTCTCGTGCTTACCGGCCGACATTTGTCATGGTTTAGAGTTAATTTCTAGCGATGCGAATGCTATTTTTGACTATGCCGAGTCTAACGGTCTAAAACTTAATCCTGCCAAATCCAAGGTGCTTGTTTATGGCAGTCAAGCTTATGTTAATGATATTGATTGTAGGCTTTTACCGCCTATTATTGTAAACCAGGTCCCTCTTCCTTTTGTGAGTGAAGTGAGGAACTTGGGCGTTGTATTTACGTCTACTCTTTCTTGGAGGAAACACGTTTTGAATGTCTCGCAAAGGGTCCATTATGCACTGCATAAACTAAAATTCAACAGAAATTCACTTTCCACCGAATTGAGAACTAAATTAGTGATGACCTTGATTATGCCTCATATAGATTATTGTTGTCTTGTATACCACGGCTTAAGTAGCGAGTTGAACATCAAACTGCAGAGACTAGTAAACTGCTGTATTAGATTTATTTTTGATCTAAGGCGAGATGAGCATATTACGCCATATAGACGTCGATTGAGATGGCTTTCGGTGGAAAATAGAAGGTTATATTTTCTTGGTTGTCAAATGTATCGCATCCTTTTTCTACACTCTCCATCATACCTTAGCGAGCTCTTCACCCTTCTTGACCCATCTCTGAGAAGATCTGATCGCCTTGTTACCTCATCACAATCTTTTCATATTCCGTCTTGCAGAACTACTATGTACATGCACTCCTTTCGCCTTTCTTCAATACGTTTTTGGCATACTCTTCCTAGCAACATAACATCAGCAGACACTTTTTCATCCTTTAAAGACCTTCTCCGCTTGTTTTTACTTGAATCAGAATCTATTTGATACTCTTGGCCATCTTGTGTTAATAACTTTGTGCAATGTTACCGTCGTCTAGTCAGACTTCTAGTCTGCTGCGTTATATATATATATTGTCTAGGTTAAGGTATCTGCCCATACTAATAAGTTTCTTGCTTTAGTTTAGGTTAAGTTGCGGATTATTGTTCTTGCTTTTGCAATGTTACCGTCGTCTAGTCAGACTTCTAGTCTGCTGTGTTATATATATATATTGTTTCTTGCTTTAGTTTAAGTTGAGTTGCGGATTGCGGTTCTTGCTTTTTCTTTTAGTTTATATTTTAGTTTTAAGTTTACATTAGTATGCAACATATTTGTAACTTCTCTTCTTACTACTACTCGGCTACTATTATGTTACATTCTAAGTCCTTTGTTAATTGTATCTTTGCCCTATAGCCTCGGCTTGGGCATAATAAACTCAATCAATCAATCAATCAATCTCTCTCTCTCTCTCTCTCTCTCTCTCTCTCGGTGAGTACCGCGTGTTGCTGTGTTTCATTGCTCTGGCTCTCGGCGAACTCCATCTCTGCCGTAAACTGCCTTCGGGCCGTTTTGTTACAGGTTTAAGCAGGTTTTTCGTTGCTTGTTAAGATAGATATTTCATCTTTCTTTCCTTGCAACTACTGTGCTGGATATCTTGGAGTACAATTTCACTTCTCATTCTAACCTCACTTTCGCCTGATCTTGGGATTGCGCATGAATTACCATCTGACTTGTTCATGTGGCGACATCTGTGGGCTTTGATACACACTACCAACTGTTACCCTCTGAACTGCCGCTCTGCATTTTGGTTCTACTCCTCGCTGTAGTCACCTCATCAATCATGCCACAATTAAGGAGTGATGACACAACAAATGCGCTTTTACGTCAACTTGTCGAGCAGATAAAATCATCTGAGGCGCGATTCTCTGCGTTTGTTGAGTCGTCCGATGCGCGATTTAGTGAACTGAGCGACAAACTGAACCAGCTAAACAGCATAGCGAAAAGTGTCGACCGCAACAGTCAGCGTATTGCTGAGTTGGAGCAGCAGTCTGCTGCTCTTATGAATGAAGTGCGCTGTTTAAAGAGCGTATTAAAAAGCGAATTAAAAAGTGAATTAAAGAGCGAACTAAAGTGCGATTTAAAGAGTGATCTGAGTGGTCCTCATCTTTTTCTGCAGCCTTCCGCGTCTCGAGTCTTGCGAACATCGGACATTATTATTTCCGGGATACCGGGTTCTTTGACTGACACATCGGTACAGCTTGTCTCTAGTGTTTTTCGTGCGCTGGGTACACCGCAGCTTGTTTCTGATGTTCTCGAGACTCGTGACGTGGGGGGGGTAGCGGCGTGTCTGCGATGTCTGCGATGCGTGGCGCGGCGCCTAGCACTGTTTCTGTCTCCGATCGTGCTGTCACTGCTGTCAGACAGCGATCTATAATTGTAGTACTCAAGTCTCAACAGATTCGCGACTATATTCTCAGTGCTATGCGCCGCAAACGTCGACTAACTATCCGTGATGTTTTCTCTAATGATCTCCCTGGCCAAATTTATATAAACGAACTGCTTCATACGGATATTTACAAATTGTTGCGCCGGACTCGAGTTAAGGCCAGGCAGTTATCTTTAAAGCATGTATGGTGCACGAACGGAACGATTTTTGTCCGGAAGGTGCATGGTCAACCTCCCATATTGATTGCTTCTGAGGCTGATTTAGCGGGGCTTCAATGACCCTCGGCTGATGCTGGCTGTGTTCCTTCAGCTTCCACGACCTGGCTTCACTTATATTTTTCCGACGATTTTGCTGACTCTGACATTTGTGACGGCATGCATACCTCTCTTATTCACCACTATATGTAATATGATTTACATGCTTTTTCACTTTACGTTCAATGTGACAATCGCTTTTGGTTTAATGTAGTTCTACACATGCACATGTGGCCTCTCTTTTTCACCACTATGAAATATTTAATGATTTATAAGCTTTTTCATTCTATGTTTAACTTTACAATTGTTTTAGGCCTAGTAGTTCTACATTCGTCTAATATACGTGGTTATACTCGTTCTTTTGTTCGTGAGAGCACAATAACTGAATTTCGTTGACTTATAATTCTTCAGCAGTATTTCAGATAATTTCACTTTTCAACGAAATTCTTAGCTTTACATTCTTAGCTGTATATTTCGCTACTTATTTGTTCTTGCTTTGCGTATCGGGATATTTCCTGCTACTTATTACTAAGTTAAACTAAATTACGCGTTGCGTAATTTTAATTTAGTTCTTAAGCTTTACATTCTTAGCTTTATATTTCGCTACTTATCAGTTCTTGCTTTACGTATCTGGATATTTCCTGTTACTTATTTTTAGTACTATTTCTTACTACTATTGTATTTCATTGTTTTACTACGTTAACTATTAGTTCTTAAGCTACATATCATGATATTTTCTGCTACTTATATATATAGCTCTTTCTGTTTCTTACCTTTGCTGTATATTTTGCTATTATTTATCTTTTGCTACTATTTTATACTATATTGTATACTTTGCTATTGTTCTATCTTTGCCCTTTAGCCTATGCTCGGGCATAATAAACAAATCAATCAATCAATCAATCTCTCTCTCTCTCTCTCTCTCTCTCTCTCTGGTGACCGCTCTGATTTGGCCTCTGTTGGACTACTGTCGTCTCGTTTATAATGACGTCACTGATGTGCTGAACACCAAATTGCAGCGACTCATTAATTGTACAATAAGATTTATTTTCAATCTAAGACGTGACGAACATATCACACCATACCGACACCGACTTGGGTGGTTGTCTGTAAAAAATAGACGCCAATACTTTCTTGGTATTGAGATGTTCAAAATATTCCATGATATTTCTCCTTGTTATCTCTCTGTAATCTTTACCAGACCTGATCCCTCCATTAGACAGTCCTCACGGTTAGCGCGGCCGTACTCTTTTCACCTTCCTAATCACAGGACCGAGTCCTATCACAAGTCCTTTCATCTTGCGGGAGTTTATCTGTGGAACTCGCTCCCTATCGATGTAGTGTCGTCATCATCTATCACGGAATTCAAGAGTAAGCTCCACAACTATCTTTTCTCGCTCGAGCTGTCTATACAGCCTACTGTTCAGGCATAGTCTAATTGTATGCGAATTTATTAACTGGTTATTTCTGAGAATTATCTACGAATGTATAAATTATATCTTGTTTGCGTTTTTATTTCAGAGAATTTATTATTATCTTCGAGTTTATAAATTGTTACATCTAGTTTTAAGTTATAATCCTTTTGCGTTATCTACTAGCAGTCATTTCCTTAGTTTATTTTCAAATTTTCTTTATTTTATATTTTTCTTATTACTTTGTTCACTGTATTTTTGTATTTTTGTATTTTTGTTTGTATTTTGTTTACACATGCTTATTCATGATTTGCCTAAAGTCTTGACTATGGCATAATAAAAATCAATCAATCAATCAATCTCTCTCTCTCTCTCTCTCTCTCTCTCTCTTCTCTGTTGAATATATGTATGTACGTATGTGTGTGTGTGTGTGTGTGTGTGTGTGTGTGTGTGTGTGTGTGTGTGTGTGTGTATACACACACATATATATATATACACACCCACACACACACATACATACACATATCTATGTATATTATACATACGTACTGTGACGTGGCAGCTCCGCTGCACGTTGCAGCGTCCCCGCCGCCGCCACGGGGCGCGGAATTGTGCTCGGGGGCGAGCCGGAAGAGCAGCGCGAAATCTCCAGGGGGCCTCGTCGTTAACTGATAGCGTATTAATTATCTTTTTTTGTTTATTTTATTATATTCTGTAATCGCGGCACCTCGCCGGAATTCACCGGCGAGAACATCATCGGCAGCGACCTTGCGGGCATCAGGGAAAAGGAGCAGTGCGAGGGGCGAAGGACGCTCCGGAATTCAGCAGTGCGGAGATGAAGGATCGTCGCGGGCCACGCACGGGGGGGATCGCGGAGGGAGACTCGACCGCGTGATCCCGGCGTGAAGACGGGAGCAGTCCCGGCGCTCTGGATGCGGGAGGGCGGAACGACCCCACCGCGACAGCGTTACGTCGTGAAGCGGCGTAATCGCTAAGACGGTTACGACTCCGACCTGGAAGTCACGGGGAAGGACGTCTCCGCGGCGGAGATGCCGTGAGGCGGACCGGGGCATCCGACCCGCTTTCACCGATCACCCCATCGATTGACTATCGCGGAGTCGCGAGGCACCCCGCGACGGATCACGCGAGATTACGTTACGCGAAGTGTCGCGGCGTACTTGCGGGATCGATCCCGATTGGCCCGCGCTATCGCGCCACAGACGTACGCACCCCCGGGGTGGGGCGCGTCGTCGATCCGCAATCGAGCGACCGAAGGGACGATCTCTTTCGGTTCGCCCTCTCGCCGAGTCCACTTGTGCGTGCCCTGAATACAGCGAGAAAGATATAGTGCCGCGATACTGTTGACGGCTATGAGGAGGCCGAGAGGAATCCCGTGGAGGACCAAGCCCGTGTGGGTGTCCTGGAGCGAGGCGACGTCGAGGAGTCAAGTACCGGTGAGGTTGCCCCGAGTTTATTGTTGCGCAGCCACGGGAAAGCCGCCCGGTCGCGTTCGCGTTTTGTTGCCGACTCGCGTTGGTGAATTTGGTGTCAGCTCGCCGTGCACGGCGTAGCGTATTAGTGTCGCGGTAGCGATCGGCATCGAGCGCGGAGGGCCCCCTTGGCGATCGCGCGAGCTTTGTGTGTGCGGGATTAGGGCATCGTGGATTCGCGTCGCGTAACGACCCCCCCTTGGAGATCGTGATGCGGGCGTGTGCGGCGACCTTCGGCGGGGTCGAAGGACGAGGCCTCGCGTTCGCGCGGACGACATACGGGAGTGGCCGCGTATTAGATTCGTGTATGGCGTACGTTCTCGGGTTCGCGTTGAGTGTGGCGTAACTTCGTATCTGCTCGCGTACCGGGTGGAGTCCGGCGTTCTTACGACCGACTTCGAGTGCGCGTTGAGTGTGACGTGGACTCGTATCTGCTCGCGTTCCGTTGAGAGTTCGACCCTTTTTGGCGTTTTCGATTGCGTAGTGCCGTCCCGAGTCGTACCAGCGTTCGCGCTCGCGCCTCCGCCGCCGCGCCCCAGCGTGCGAGTCACGTCGCGCCCGCATACCGCGTTTTTGCATGTTGTTCGCTGCGTATTATTTTCGTGTCGCGTTCCTGTGTCTTGTTAGCTGTGCCACTCAGGATCTATCATTCCCGATATCCTCGGGAGATATTACTTGCGACACTACCCCCTTCGTATTACTTGCGATATCGTTTCGCGATATTATATTGCGTTCGTCGTGATATTATCTCGCGTTATTATTTGTGATTATTTTGCGTTATTAGTCGCTGTATTATTTCGCGTCATTGCTTGTGTTGTTATGTTGCGTTACTTATTCGTGTTATTATTATGCGTTAGTAGTCGCGATATTATTTCGCGTTATTGTGTGTGAGATTCTTTTACGTTATTAGTCGCTATTATTCAGCGTTATTAATTATGAGATTATTTTGCGTAATCGTTAGAGATATTAGTTTGCGTTACTAGTTGCGATAATATTCGACATTATTATTCGTAATAGGATCTCGCGTTATTAGTTGTAATCATTTAACGTTATTGTTTGCGATCGTATTTCGCGATCTTCTTTTGCGTTATTATTTGTGATCTTTCTTCGCGTTATTATTTGCGATATTCTTCCGCGTTACTGTTTATATCGTCTTTCTAGTATCTTGTGTTCCTCGCTGCCGCGTATTTGTTTTGCGCTATTGTTTGCGTTCGATATTCTCGCGTATCAGAGTCGCGTCCGAATATTATCTCGCGTTCTTTGGAGTATTTCCCACATTAGTGTGTTATTATTTGCTACATTATTTAGTATTATTATTAGCGACCTTAATGGCGATAATTATTAATTGCGATATTAACGTTATTATGTGTGCGTTTTCCGCTGCCGCGTATTAGTTTTGCGTTATTACCCGCGTTTGATATTTTGTAGTAGATTCGCGTCCGGATATTATTCCTGGGGATTGTCTTAGTAGGAATATTAATTTTGCGTTACCCTGGTCTATTCGTCGCGTTATTTCGACTGCCGTTCGCGTTATCCGGAACCCTTCTCGCGTTATTGTTAAGTTACGGAATATTTTGCTGATTTGCGTGCTCTATTGCGCCCGTAGTTGCGTCGCGCGTGCGAAGAGCTCCCGCCGACACGGCGTAAAAACCACTGACGACAGAACAGAACCAAGTAGACCGGAGCTGAATCTCCGAGTCTGATTGATAGTGATTTATTGCGATCCCAGCGTGATTATCTGTTTCTTGGGCGAGTTGTAATCTCGCAAGAGTACGTTGTCGCGCCTCGTTTGGCGCACGCAGAAATTATACTTGATCGTCGACGTTTGTGGCGTTATTATTTGTATTATTTACCGGATTGCGTTTTGAGTGCGAGAGATATCGCGAATGTTATTTAAATCTCATGGCTTAGTTCTTTGTTCGTTCCGTAACGATCCAGAGATCGTTCCAATTTAATCACTCAGCAGTTTCATAACTTCCAATATATTTTCCGTCTGACTCTACGTTACTCGTTGTCGCGTATTATTCACCGCGTACGATCGCGCTTGATATTACTTCGCGTTTTTCTTTAGTTTGTAAACGAACTTGATTACAGTTCGATAGGCGGAGGCGATTGCCTCATTTAACTGTGTTATTATTCCTCGGAGCAATTTAAATATTATTATTAAAATTACTATTATTGAACCACTGTTTCCCCAATTTCATTACCAGATATTAGTAATAAACGATCATCTATTTTTATTATATTCTACATGTGGCGAATTATTTAGCCGTTATCCCGTCGTCCTCTTGCACTGCCCTGCCTTGCCCTGCCCCTCTACCGTTAGGTCGAGCTGGTCGGCCTTCGCACGAATAATTAAGTTGGAGCTTTCGTGAGTCATTACTTGCGTTTTGGCGAATTTGTGCGAATTGAAGTATTCGAGTTGTTGTGATAAATTATTTGAGGATCGTTGTATTTAGTGGACGCGATTTGCCGCGTCTGGCGCCCAATAGTTTATATCGCGAGTCAAGAGATTTCGTGCGAGGGACCAATTTGAGAGGCCTGACACCTGACTCTCTACCGTCCCCTTTTGATCCGGCTTGCGCCCGCGTGCAAAAAGCCGTGACAGTACATACATATATTAAACAGAGAAGAGAGAGAAAAAAACAGAGAGAGAGAGAGAGAGAGAGAGACAGAGAGAGATAGAGAGAGAGAGAGAGAGAGAGAGAGAGAGAGAGAGAGAGAGAGAGAGAGAGAGAGAGAGAGAGAGAGAGAGAGAAGAGAGAGAAGAGAGAGACAAAAAGAGAGTAACGGAAGGCGGTAGTAAAGGATAGTAATATAAAATATATTATTGTTATTGTTTTATTGTGTCATTTTACATTTAAAATAAGTAGGAAAAAATATATAAATTTATAAAATCTAAGCAGATAGAGACACTTTTATATATATAAACATATAAAGCACATATCCATAGGTTCATAAATATTATTTTATATCTGTATAATATTAACTGTCTGTACACTTCTGTTTTTGTGAATGTACGTGGCGCACACGTATATTTATACATGTAAAAAATTATAAAATTATGTTATCAGGCTCTTATTTCTATTCATTCATATTTTACTCTACACAATGCAATGTACGACTTCTTAGTGGACAAATCGTGCCATCCCACCGGGCCACTCTCGCAATCGACGTAAGGTAAGTATTTGACGTTGCCTACCGTGTGCGACACGCCAATATTTTCAAAAGTATACATATCTTCTATTAGCCAGTAGTCAGAAATTATTTCTGACTGATTAGCGTTATCCTGTGCTTTACTATGGATGTAAGGTAACGCAAACTATGGATATAAGGTAACGCAAACTATGGATATAAGGTAACGCAAACTATGGATATAAGGTAACGCAAACTACCCAGTAAACACCAAGTTACAGTTATATATATGTTAGTTGTAATTTCCTACTGAACAATATAATTGTTATATAAGACGTGTGTTATATAACAATTATATTGTTGAGTAGGAAATTACAACATATATATAACTGTAACTTGGTGTTTACTGGGTATGGATATAAGGTAACGCAAACTGCACAAAATTCTTTTCTTAATTAAAATAGGGCACATAGCCCGGCGGTGCCGGCAGGTGCCCTGGTGCTTGATGCATATAATACCCCGCCGGTCTTGCGGACGATGCTGGTATGTACCCCGCCGGGGGTACGGACGATGCCACCACGTAGCCCGCTGGTGCGGACGATGCGGGAACGTAGCCTGGTGATACAGACGAGGCTGGTATGTACCCCGCCGGGGGTACGGACGATGCCACCACGTAGCCCGGTGGTACGGACGATGCGGGAACGTAGCCCGGTTGTGGGGGCGGTGCGGGTACAAATGCTGGTGATATGGACGATGCGGGCACGTAGCTCGGTTGTGGGGGCGGTGCAGGCGTTGTCATGTACGGCTGGAAGTACGCCGATGGTATGTATGATTGTGCATACATACCACCAGCGTACTTCCTTTGCTTGCGCTTCTCCTTTTGCATCAGGCGATGGAATGCCTGATGCATTTTCTGAAAAATAAAATGTTATTTAGCAACTAGAAAGGACACGAAACAAAATACATAGTTTATATAATTCATATTTATATATTTCTTAGCTGGAATCACACGACGCACGATTTTCATGCCTGCATCCTTGCACGCTGACTGACGTTGATCTATGCATTGAACGTTGCTGGGATTGCTATACGTTGCTGGATTGCTATACGTTGCTATACGTTGCGGTAAAGTTATCATACGAAGCTTGCAACGATGGTGGATCACTTGCACAGTGACACGCGCAGTAAAATGTCAACGATGGACAAACAACAGCGTTTATTAAAATATAAAAATAAACATATCAAAATATTCACTTCATCTGACCCGCTTTCGCTTTTTATCAAGTTCTTTCTTTTTTGAGTGTCCATATAAAAGCATTTCTTCACGAATGTAATTTGTTCATGCATTCTTTCATTTCTTTATTTGGACGTACTTTTTGTACTTTATTATTTATTCTTTATACAGCTTTATTACGTACATGTTTATTATGACAATTTGGGTAAACAGCATAGGTTTATTTTTAGACACGTCTAATAATATTGTTATTTGTTCTTTATTCCATGACAATTTCAAATCAGAATATGACGTTTGACGTGTACCATCAAATTAGTACGATTGTTTCTTTTCTGAAGATGCTGTCAATGCTCACAGAAAACAGATCGAGCAAACGATCGACAGTAACTTCAGAAAAGAAAGAATTGTGATAATTTCTTAGTACCTATACCTACACGTCAGATTCAGATTCAAAAATGTCGTAGAATAATGAAGAAATAACAATTAGAGACGTATAAAAATTAACCTACACTGTATGCTGTTACACTCAATTTAGCATAATAAACATTTACGTATAATGCAGCTCTACAAAGAATTAATTTAATAATAAAGTACAAAAAATACGCCCAAATAAAAAAAAAGAATGTATAAACAATTTACATTCCTAAGAAATGCTTTTATGGAAAACAGAAAAAAACAGGACTCGATAACAAGCGGAAGCGGAACAGATAACGTTAATACTTTGATATTTCCATTTATTTATTTCAATAAACGCTGTTGTTTCTTCATCGTTGACATGTTACTGCGCGTGTCACCATGCAAGCGATCCACTAGCGTTGCAAGCTTCCTATGATAACTTTATGCAACGTTACAGCAAACCGAGTAACGTTCAATGCACTGGTCGGCGTCAGTCAGCGTGCAAGAATGCAGGCATGACATTCGTGCATTGTGTGATTCCGGCACATGCATAAATATTACAGTTCTACCAAACTGAAATAATATGCTATATAGGCTGCGTTCCGATATTCACTGCAAGTACTGTAAGCATTATTCTGTCTTCGTTGCACATCGTATATCAAACGAAGATGGAGCGATGCTTACAGTACTTGCAGTGAATATTGGAACGCAGCCATACTCGGACGCGCGGTGGAAAAACATTTATGACGCCATGTACAGTCGCGGTCATTGATGCCTGGACACCTGCGTTCGGAAACTCATTCTTCGTCTCTTTCTAACTGTCTCCCTTAGAAAGAGACGAAGAGTGATTTTCCGAACGTTGGTGTCCAGGCATCAATGACCGCGACTGCACTTACGTGTGTGTGTGTGTGTGTGTTGTGTGTACCTATGTGTGACATGTATGTATAAATTTCAAAATATTACCTTACCTTATTGAACCCGCCTTGCTGCCCTCGTGTCGGCCCATGCACCGGTGGCCACGTCGCCGTCCCCTCGTGCGTCGGTAACGCCGCCGTTGCTGTCGCCGTCCCCTCGTGCACCGGCAGCGGCGGCGTCGCTCTCGCCGTCCCCTCGTGCATCGGCAGCGGCGCCGTCGCTCTCGCCGTCCCCTCGTGCATCGGCAGCGGCGCCGTCGCTCTCGCCGTGTCCTCGTGCACCAGGTGCGGCGCCGTCGCTCTCGCCGTCTCCTCGTGCACCGGCTTCGGCGCCGTCGCTCTCGCCGTCTCCTCGTGCACCAGCTGCGGCGCTGTCGCTCTCGCCGTCGCTCTCGCCGTCTCCTCGTGCACCGGCTTCGGCGCCGTCGCTCTCGCCGTTCCTTCCTGCACCGGCTTCGGCGCCGTCGCTCTCGCCGTCGTCTTCCCCTGCACCGCTACAGGCGCCCTCGCCGTCTCCTCGTGCGCCGTGGCAATACTGCCTTCGCTTCTAGCAGAAAATAATGCAATTGTTTATCATTTCCGTACATTACGTATAATGGATGATTTACACTGCGTCCGATGTTCGTCGTACGACGATCCGACATCCAATAAAAGAATTTATTATTAGAGACAAAAATTTCCTATATATATTGCATGTCGGATCGTCGTACGTCGAACATCGGACTCATTGTGAATCCTCCAAAACATATTTACAATACAGATTATACTTACGTCTACGTGTGTATCTCCTCTTGCTCTCCATTGCCAATTTGCTACGAAGCACGATGCAAGGACAACACTAGGACCCACGATACGACCGTGCTAGGACCTGACTGCTCCTCACTCCTCAGTCCTCTCCAGCGACTTCAGCACGAGTATGGGCGCGGGGCGCGGGCCGCGGGCACACGACCGACTTTTGTCTCTTCGCGCGACAGACTATCTCCTCTCTCTCTCTATCTCACGCGGCGTCTCTCTCTCGCCCGACTCCGTGCCGCGTGCGCCCGATGCGTGTTCCCGTGGCTTCGATGACCCCCTCCCCCGCCCACTCGTGCGGCTTTTCAAATAAACAACAATCCCTCGGTCAACGGCTAATCACTTCTTCACGTTTCGATTCTCACTCAGGCCCGTATTCTGAACGCACTTTCATCTATGAATGTGCGCATTTATTTCTGACATAATATAATGTATAATATATGTAACATGAAGCATTTCAGATATAAATGCGCGCGTTTCTCGATGAAATAGTTGACAATATGGGCCTAAATGTATAGCACACAGGCATACATATATGTGTGTATATATGTACATATATTCTATGCACTTTTCATCGCAACGGTCCGCACAATTTTTGAGACGCTTTTGAAAGTTGCAAAACAGGTTGTAAGATGAAAATGTGTACAACACTATTTCTATTACATGCAAGCTACAACCTGCAATAAAAGAAAATGGGAAAAAAAATGTTTTCACAAAATAATATTTTACATTTGTTAAATGGAACCCCCTATTCTTTATTGCATATCCTTCTAGCCGTTCAGGCGTTTTCAAAACACCTCAATAAAGCTGTCTTTTCTTGAATTTCCTCAGATATTTCAAATTTTGTAATAACATTTTACAAAATATGGAATATCTCGTACAGTATTCACTATTCTATGACTTTACCTTGATACTTTTATACGTACAATAATAAAAAAAATCGAATAATAATATTCATTTTTACATTTGCAATTTTGATTGAATGCATTTGCAAAATGCAATCAGTTTTTAAAATAATTTTTTTTGTTCCTCTTTGCAACAATCGATTCCTTTCATTATTTTAAGTAAAAGCATCAAGATAAAGTCATGGAATAGTGAATATTTTACGACATATTTCCATATTTTACATTGAAAATATCATTACAAAATTTGAAATTAGTCAGGACATTCTTAACCAAAGAGAGCTTTACAGTGTTTTCAAAACGCCTCAACAAGAGCTAGAAGAATATGCAATAAAGAGAATAGAAGGTTCCATTAAAAAAATTTAAGATAATAAATTCTTTATGAACAAAGTTTTCATAAATTCTTTATGAAAAAAGTTTCTGTCGGAAGCATCTCAAAAATCGTATTGTCCGTTACGATGACCACCCTGTACACACATATACATATGTCAGTGAAACAGAAATATCCGTTTCGATGCAAGAAGGCCGTAGCAATCCACAGTGGCTCAGTGGTAAGATGCTCGGTTCATCACCGGAGGGACTCAGGTTCGAATCCCCGCACCGCCGGGATACGTGGCCGCATCGTCCATATCACGGGATACGTATCTTGTTTCCCATAACAATACACGCCAAAAACGGCGACAATCCCGCTGCCGGTGCATGAGAGGACGGCGAGAGCGACGGCGCCGCTGCCGGTGCACGAGAGGACGGAGAATGACAGGAGCACTTACAGAGCCACTGTGGATTGCTATTTTTTTTTTAATTTTTTTTTTAATTTTTAATGTAGGTTTTATTCAATGCGCTGGCTGTTAAGAAATATTATGTTTTCAATATTTTTACGATGAATATATCATCCTAAAACATGTAGCGAGTCAGACAATTATTCTCTCGCCCCGGGGCAGAGGAGCGATTCCCTGCTTCGGGGAGGCATGGCCCATGCCACCGAGCGCGTCCCCGGGTTGCGGATAGGGGAACGGCCTCCGGATATGGAGGTTACCCGTGAATAACCCTTTCGGGGGGAATAAGCGGGCGCGGACAAGGGCACAGGGAGGGCGCGGGCGGGTGTGCCCCCTTTGGGCGTTGTTCCTGGCTTCCGGGGCGGGCGTGGTTTTGTGCCGCGTTCGTTCTGGCGTCGGGTGCGGCCCTGGGGAGTGCACCTTCCTGCGGACGGGAGCCTGGCGACTCCCTTAGGGACCGGGGGTCCCAATCGCCGGTAGGGGAAGGCGACCCCGACTACAAACGCCCGGCTGGCCGGGGCCGTTAGGAGGGAGCTTGCTCTCTCCACCGAGCCGCGGGGTGGGGATGGGATGGGGGTCCCCCGTCTCGAAACGGGCAGGGATGCCGTCCCGCTGAGAGGGAGGGGAAGATCCCGCACTTCGGACCCATTGCACGCCGGTGTTCCGGCAGGGGAAGAGAGCGGGATTACCCTTCTCGTCCCGGGTCTCGGACGTGGTCCGTGACCAGGGGCGGGGAGGAGCCCACACTCGCGGCTGCACACCGGGGACGTGGTCCCACGGTCCGTGAGGGGTTGAGGGTCGTCTGGGCCGCTCGGACGTATTCCGAGGTCGGGGCCAGGCGACCTGGGACGATGGACCGCCCGGGCCGCTTTGCGGCTAGGTCGGTTCGGCTGCCTTGGCAGCAGTGAGGGGCGGGCAGGCCGGGCTCGATAGCTTTTTAGCAACCGGCCTAGGGGAAGGAAAACCCCGAAATCAAACCATACACACACACTTACACTCCACACTTTACACTCACAATCGGGTCCGCGGGTTTCCGCCGGGGTCCTCCGGGGACTTGGGTTGTCGTGCGCGCGTCGTGGCAGAGGGTACAGCGGTAAAACAGGGTTTGTCGACATTCCCTGGGCGCCCGATAGTACAGGGGCCCGGGTCGGCCTAACCAGCATGACCTGGCTGCCCCACCAGCGGGCGAATAATCTCGCGGGGGCGAGTACTGCCGGTTGGTGACCGGACGGGACCGTGCTCGTCTTCGCGGGGGCCACCGCCGAGGCCACTGTCCTTCGCGCGCTCGACGCTCCTGGGTTTCCCGGATCCCCCGGTATGGGGCTTCGCGGGCCCGTGTACACGTACACACACTCACACACAGGTACACAAACGACGATGCTTTGGGAGGTATGACATAAAATGAAAATGAAAAATACAACGAAAATGGACATGAAAAATGTCGAAAAGTGTTCCGGGGTTTCCCAGCCCCATGTGGAGGTTGAGAGGGTTTCGATTAGGAACCTCTCAAAAGAAAGGCCCGCACCGAGGAGTGTGCAGGAAAGGCGGGCAAGGGAGGCGACCAACGCCGCTGACGCCGTCAGCGGTACGTCTGGCGCCCCTCGAAGTGGCTCACCCGACGTTACGGCGACGGGTGAGAAGGAAAAGAGGGTAGGCGGAGGAGCTGCCTTCTCCAGGGTCAAGGAGGACATCGCGACCCTGGACAGGGTGATCCTCCGGCTAAAAGGTAAGAAAGTCCCCCCGGTGTCAAAGACTGAGGAGACACGGGACCGTAAGCCCACGGAGGGGGCCTACTATGATAAGAGGTTCGAGGAGCAGAGGCGAGAAATTGCCGGTCTCCTCGAGGACTTCAAGGGCGTCTTAGATGCATCGACGCCCGTAAACCTGTCGAAGAACAGGAAGATCCTCGAGGAGAAGGCAACGGAGGAGTATTGCTTGACTCCGACGGATACCCTGCCGGGAATCATCCTGGAGGGCGTCCGCGACATCGACCGGGTGGTCGACAAGTCGGGCAACCTCCAGGGGCCCCTGCGGGGGGTGTTGAACAGGGTCGCGGCGAACATCGCGGCCGCGGTCGGGCACCTGGCCCAGAGGCAGTCGGGCTCGGCCTCTGGCGACGCGAGGGACGCTGAACTGGAGGACCTGCGGGGGAAGATCTCCTCCCAGGAAAAAGAGATCCAGCAGCTGAGGGAGCAGCAAGCGCAACATGCGCTGCTGCAGAACCAGGTGCTGGAGCTGCAACGCCAGCTGCAGCAGCTCAGGGAGGAGAGGGAGTCCCCTGCAGGGGGGTCGGTCCCTCAGGAGAGAACGGCGAGGAAGAGGGTGAGGGTGTTGTGCACCTCATCCTCTGAGGAGGGCCGGCCGCCTCCAAAGGTCCCGACCGCCAAACCCTCGATGGAGGAGGTGACGGAGCCTCCCCCGGAGCCCATGGAGGTGGGTGAGGAGGAGAGCTCCTACGAGCGACACAGGGAGGAGCTCGCAAAAGAAGGGCCCCCCCCCTGTATAGGCCGCCCGTTGGAGGGAGGCGGGCCCTGCTGGAGGGGGCTGTACCCCCTCGGAAAAAGGCCGCTGCGGTAGGCGGGGTGGCCGCCGCTAGAGCGATGGAGCTGTCGGAGCCGATCCCTCAGGTCATGGAGAGCCTGAGGGATCAAATGCTCCGGCAGTTTGAGAGGATGGCGGCCTCTCAGCTGTGTCGGCTGGCGGAAGAGATGGATCGGAGGCTGGGACGTATTGCCCCAGCACCCGGTCCCGCGACGCCGGCGCCGGCGGGGGGAGCGCTGCCGCTGCCCCCCTTCACGGCGGGGGCCGAGTGGACGGCCGTCTCCGCCAGGAGGAAGAGAAAGGGGAGGAAGGGGGGCGCCAGCTCCCCGGGGGTCGGAGCGACGGAGGGGCCCCCGCTGAGGGCGGGGGCGAGGGGTGGCGCCGGGGGGGGCGGGGGGGGGGCCGCAGCCCCGGGGTCCTCCGCCTGCGTCTGTGCCCCGTCCCTCCGCCGGGGCGGCCGTCAGGTCATACGCGGCGGCGGTCGCCGGCGGGGCAGGCGGTGGGGCGAGAAGGGGGGAGGGACGGGTGCCACTCCCTTCTTCGAAGCGGGCCACGGCTGCGGTAGCGGCGGCCAGCGGACCGGGCACCGGTGGTGCGTCCCGGAGGAGGGTCGGAGGTGGGGGGGCTACGACGACCCCACGGCCGAGCGGGTCGGAAAAACGCAGGGTGCCGAGGACGGCAGCGGTCACCCTGACCTGCCCGGAGGGCAGCTACGGGGAGGTAATGCTGCTCGTGAGGCAGAGCATAAGACTCCCCGAGCTGGGGATTGAGCCCCCCTTTAATGTTCGAAGGACGGCCACTAATGCCCTCAGTATTGAGGTGGCGGGTCCGGACTGCGGCGCTAAAGCGGACGCCCTGGCCGAAAAGATGTCGGCGTTGCTTGCCGACAAGGAGGGCGTCCGCGTTGGCCGTCCGGCGATGTCCGCTGAGCTAAGGCTCAGCGGACTCGACGATTCGGTGCTGGAGGGGGAGTTAAAGGAGGCACTTGCCGCCAAGGGCGGAGTGGCCCCCTCCAGCATCGCGGTGGGGCCGCCGCGGCGGGCCCCCGACGGGCTTTACACCTTCTTCGTAAGGTGCCCGCTGGCGGCGACGAAGGTGGTGGCGAAGGAGCGCCACATCGGCGTGGGCTGGGTGAGGGCGCGAGTCGAACTGCTCGACAAGCGCCCTCTCCAGTGTTACAGGTGCCTCGAGGTGGGCCACACTCGAGCCACCTGTAAAAACGAGGTGGACCGCACCGGCAGCTGCTACCGGTGCGGGGGTAGTGGGCCACCAGGCCCGCTCGTGTACGGCCGCGCCGAAATGCGCGGTCTGCGAGCGGGCTGGCCGCCCCTCCGACCACCGGATCGGGGGCAAGTCGTGCTCCGGTGGGAAGGGGGGAGGGAAAGGTGCCACCGCCGCTCCCAAAAAGGTGAAGGGCAAAAAGCCCAAAGCCCCCTCGGCTGGGGTGGCGGACGCAGAGGGCGCTCCCGCGCCGGCGGCGGTAGCCTCGGGGACCCGTCCCACGGGTCCCCGAGTAACAAGGGTGGAACCCGCGAATCTCAGCCTCGGGATCATAAGATCGCTGGAGGGGGAGATCGCGGGGGCCATGGGCGGAGCGGAGGCGGCGGCGGCCGAGCTGAGAGCGGAGGCCGCGGCCACGAATGCCGTGACGGACGCCGCTCTCGGGTGGCTTGCCGGGTTCGCGACGGGGGAGGGTTCCGGGGGTTGGGTGGACCCCCGGGACGAGCCTGAGCCCCCACTCGGACCCGGCTATATCGGAGGAGGGGCCGCTTTGGCGGCAACGGTGAGGGAGGTGCCGGAGGACCCGATGGACTACACGGAAGATCAATATCCGTAAGGGTCCTCCAGGCGAATCTGAACCACGCCCGCGCTGCCCAGGATTTATTTATCCACACGATGGCAGAGCGCGGGTGTGGTTTGGGGATAGTCGCGGAGCCCTACAGGGTCCCAGCAGCCCACCCCTGCTGGGCCAAGGACCGCAGTGGCTCCGCGGCTATCACATGGCGGGCACTGCCACAGGCCCCCCTGTGCACTCGTGGTGAGGCCGGGGTGGGTTTTGTGGCAGTGCATTGGGGGTCCACCTCCGTCGTGGGCGTGTACACCCCTCCGAGCTGGGACTTGGCCAGGTTCGAGCGGACGCTCCACGATATGGAGGGATGCGTCCGCCGATGCCCTACTGGCCGGGTCATAGTGGCGGGGGACTTCAATGCGAAGTCCACGCTTTGGGGTTCCCCGCGCATTGACGCGAGGGGCAGCGTCCTGGAGGGGTGGGCGGCAGGGCTCGGCCTGTGTCTCATTAACACGGGCCGAGTAAGCACATGTGTGCGCCGGCAGGGGGCCTCGGTGATCGATCTCACCTGGGCGACTCCCCCTGCCGCGCGCGAGATACACGGCTGGAGGGTGGCCACGGATTTAGAGTCCCTGTCGGACCACAGATATATAGAGATGATGGTCCGGGCCACCTCTCCGGCAGTGCTGTCCCGCCGCCGCGCCGCGGAGAAAACGCGGCGGAGATGGGCCCTCAAGAAGTTGGACCGGGATCGCCTACAAGCGGCGATCCTGGTCCTAACTTGGGGTAAAGCGGAGGGCGAAGCCCTCGCCGCGGGTACGGAAGAGGTGGACGTGGACGCGGAGGCGGGTCGATTGGTGGAGGCCGCGTCGCGAGCGTGCGACGCGGCGATGCCCCGCGTCCGCCCCCTTCCCCCCCGGCGAGCCGCCTACTGGTGGACGGGCGAGATCGCCGAGCTTCGGCGCTCGTCCGTCCGCGCGTGCCGGCGGTGGTTGAAGGCCCGCGCTGGGCGCGGGGCCCTCGACGAGAGGGAGACGGGGGAGGCCTGGCGTTTTGCCCGCCAGGAACTCTCCCGCGCCATCTTCGCGGCCAAGAGGAAGGCCTGGGAGGAGCTCCTCGCCACGCTCTCGGAGGATCCGTGGGGGCGTCCGTATAGGCTTGTCATGGACAAGCTCAAGCCATGGACGCCCCCGCTCACGGAAACACTGGCCCCCAAATTTGTCGGCGGGGTGGTGGATACACTATTCCCCGCCGACAGAGGAGGAGAGGTCCTCTTTCCGGAAATCAGAATTCCGGAATGGAGGGAGGACCTGGGGGTCAGTGAGGAGGAAGTGGCGAGGGCCATCCGCGGGGTCAAGAGGCAGAAGGCCCCTGGCCCCGACGGGATCCCAGGCAGGGTCTGGGTCTTGGCCGCGGGGGAGCTGGCCGGCTGGATGCGGGATCTCTTTACCGCATGCCTGCGTGCCGGCCGGTTCCCCAAAAGATGGAAGGAGGCCAGCCTGGTCCTCCTGCCAAAGGCAGGAAAGCCCGCGGACTCCCCGTCCGCGTACAGGCCCGTGTGCCTGCTGGACGAGGTGGGCAAGATCTTCGAGAGGATCATTGCCGAGCGCCTCGTCCGGCACCTGTTGTCCCGTGGGGAGGGAAGAGGTCTCTCCGACGACCAGTTCGGCTTCCGTGCGGGGAGGTCAACCGTGGACGCGATTAGGCGCGTCCTCTCTCGCACGGAGGCCGAGATTGAGGAGGGGGGAGTGGTGTTGGGGGTGTCGCGTGACGTCGTCAACGCCTTCAACACCCTCCCCTGGGAGGTAATAAGGAGGGCGCTAGTGCGGTTCGGCGTCCCTCCCTACCTCATTAGGGTCGTCGGAGACTACTTCCGGGACAGAGGCTTGAGGTACACGGACCGGGACGGGGTCCTGAGGATCAGGCTCGTGGAGCGCGGTGTTCCGCAGGGGTCGGTGTTGGGACCCCTGCTCTGGATCATCGCCTACGACCCGGTCCTCGGGGTGGCCCTCCCCAGAGGATGCTGGCTCACGGGATATGCAGACGACATATTCCTGGGGGTCAGCGGGGAGGGCTGGCGGGAGGCAATCAGGCTGGCCAACGTGGCGGCGGCGAGCGTGGTGCGCGCCATCCGGGCGCTGGGTCTGAAAGTGGCCCCCCAAAAGACGCAGGCGACCACGTATTACAACGGTCGCCTCGCGGGGGGGGCCACCCCCGGAAGGACTCAGCGTCCGGGTGGAGGGGACGGAGGTCCCGATCACTCCCCACCTCCTATATCTGGGGGTGTGGATCGACCGGAGAAGGAGCTTTGGCGAACACGTTTCTCGCGTGGTCCTAAAAGCGAGGGCGGTGGCCAATAATTTGGCCAGGCTACTGCCAAATATTGGCGGGGCCAGCGGGAGCGTGCGTCGCCTCTACGTGGCCACGGTCCACTCGGTGCTGCTGTACGCAGCACCGGTGTGGGAGGAAAAGGTGGGCAGCAATGCCCGCCTTGGTGGGCAGCTGGCGGCGGTCCAAAGGCTTATAGCCAACAGAGCCGCCAGGGCCTACCGGACCGTGTCACACGTGGGGGCGACTACCCTCGCCGGAATCCCCCCGATTCACCTGATCGCCAGGTCACATACACGCGTGTATACGCGGACCAAGGCGATCAGGGACGGGGGGGGTGTCATCACGGCGAGGGTTAAGAGGGCGCTGAAGCTCCAGGCCCAAGCGGTCCTCCTGCGAGATTGTGAGGAGTTCCTCGCGAACCCCCAACTGTGGGGCAGGAGGGTCAGGGAGGCCATCCGGCCAGTCCTAGGGGAGTGGATGGAGCGTAAGGGGAAAGTCCTTACGTTCCACACGGCACAGGTGATCACCGGGCATGGGTGCTTCGGTGATTACCTGTGCCGAATCAGGAAGGAGCGCACCACGCGCTGCCATCACTGCCCGGAGGAGGCAGACACGGCGCAGCATACGTTGGAGTTTTGCCCAGCGTGGGAGGAGCAGCGCCGTGTCCTCCGGGCAAGTGTAGGAGACGACCTCGCCCTCCCGACCATCATCGTCGCGGCGGTGACCGGGGGAGAGGAGGGCGAGGTCAAATGGAGGGCGTTCGTCTCCTTCTGCGGCGCAGTCATGTCGCAGAAGGAGGCAGCCGAACGCGTCAGAAGGGGGGAAGCACCACCCCCCTCCAGCGACAGCAACTGGAGCGACGGGGTGGGTCCGGGCCGCAGACCGCCGCCGCCACCACGGCGGCGGCGATATTTTTTACGACGGCGCAGGCCCAGGAGCGGCCTCCCCGTCGCGATTCCGGTTTCGGGGGGGGACAGCACATGACAGTGCGGGGGGGGAGAAGGGCACAGTTAATGCGCACAAGAGGTATCTTCTCCCCCCTTCGCCCCCCCCCCCTCGGAACGGGAGGAGGCCGTTGCCGTCGGCGACGCCGACCAACGGCCGTACGCACGGTTCCCCCCCCCAAAAAAAAAAAAAAAACTAAAGGGGTGACCGCGGGGGTGGAGCGGGCGTGCGGGCGGGGTTTACCGCACGCCCGCAGCATAACCCACCCCTGCTAGAGGGGCGGCGGTCTGGGTGGATGTCCCCCCATTCCGCCGCGGTGGTTTCAGGTGGCGGCTCCAAGGAGCCGGGGGAGACGCCGGCGGCGTCCAAGTCAAATGGGCCTGGCTCTGGGGGGCCCCGGAAGAATCAGTGCGTTTCCCGGGGCTCCCCATGACAACGAGCGCCATGAGGGACATCCGCAGGAGTTTTAGTGGGCAGGGTATGCATGCAGTATCGTGAGCGATGTGCATGCTATACAATCCCACACTCCCCCCGCTTATGCCTCTCCCCGGAGGCCGGGGGGGTCTTCCCCGAAAGGGGCTACTGGGTAAACCTGGGACTTTCAGCCCCAGAGATCCCAGTAGTTGAAGATTTCTCCTGCGTCAAAAAAAAAAAAAAAAAAAAAACAATTATTCTGATTCCGAAAACAAATAATACATTTTGCTTGTCAAATAAAATAAAAATCTTATATATGAGATTGACATGGTTCTGAGTTCAACTAGCTTCTGTTTTAATGGCCAGATATATGACCAAATTTTTGGCAGCCCTATGGGCTCCCCTCTATCTCCTATCCTTGCTGACATGGTTTTAGATGACCTCGAAACTCATTGCCTTGAAATTTTAGGACTTAGCACATCTATATTTGGGAGATATGTGGACGATATTTTTGCAATAATACCTCGCAATATGTTATATGACACACTTAATGTGTTTAATAGTTACCATCCAAGATTGAAGTTTACATGTGAAACAGAGACCAATAACTCGATCAATTTCTTAGACACGACAGTCATTAGGGAAGGTGAAATATTGTTAACTAATTGGTACAGGAAGCCCACTTTCTCAGGACGTTACATCAATTATCACTCTAGCCACCCTCTTAATTACAAAATTAGTGTTGTAAATAATTTAGTTAACCGCGCAATTTTATTATCTGACAAACGTTTCCACGACTCGAATATTAAGATTGTTCACGAAATTCTTTCTGATAACTGTTACCCGACAGATTTTATTAACCAACACATAAAACGGAGATTAAAAGACATTAAATATAATGACACTAATAACAAAGTGCGTATTGAGAGGAACCCGATTACCATTCCATATATTAAAGATGTTAGTGAAGGCGTTTGTAATGTTCTGAGAAGCAAAGGCTTTGACGTTATATACACGGTGCCAAAGAAGCTCGATCGGATTATTAAAAGAGGAAAAGACATATTAGATAATAGCAGGAAAACCGAAGTAGTATATAAGATTGACTGTGCTAATTGTGACGCGTGTTATATCGGACAAACAAAAAGAAATCTGGAAACTAGACTTAAGGAACATATAGCGAACATCAAAAAACACCCTGATAACCACTCTGTGGTCAGCAAACATAAGGTTTCTCTTAACCACGATTTCGATTGGGCTAATCCCAAAATACTACATAAGGAGAAACATTTTAAGAAAAGAGAAATCGCGGACATGGTTTTCATCAAAAAAGAAAATAATTCGATTAACCTACAGAAGGACACAGACAACCTTTCCGAACTCTATGACAAAATAATAAATTCTTTATGACTTTCGTTGTCGTCATTGTTTATATTTGTCATTACGTTGTCCGTTGCTGTTCAGTCTAGACGTGCTTTTATATTAATCTGTCTCCTCGCGTTACGAAAATGTACAATTTTTATGTCAAACGTCGCACAAAACACGTAAGTGCTCTGTCTTTTTATGGACTTGATTTATAATTTTACTCGATATTCTTTAGTTATTGTTATATTTCAGTTTGTAGATTTAATTTTATTGCTGGAACAATATCTGAGATTATGAAGTGTTGCGTAGGCGTATGTATATTATATATTTACACTTGATAAGGACTGGATTCTCAGTCGAAACGTCGTGTTAACTGATGAATAAATATTGCCAGTTTTGGTCGAAAAGAAAGCTTTCTTATTACTTATATATGAGTTTCAAAAAAATTAAAATTTTTTTATTGATTATCTCTGTATACTTCCTTCCTTGTAGGTACTATAAAATGTTTATTGCATAGCAAAACACAATTAAAATTTAATAAATTACATCTACATAACTTTTATCGTATAGCAAATAAATGAATAAAATAATTTTTCAATATTCTTCCGCAAAGCTTGAGAGTTGGGTCGTATAATTATACCATGGATTACTGGGATGGTAGGACTATAATAAACGTCAGACTCAGCGAAATCGGAGGGGGCCATGTCTGGTGTGCCCCTTGTCAAATAAAATTTTTTTATAAATGAAGTACATATATATTATATATATCTTTTATAAAAGCAATTTATAAAACAATTTGTATGACATTTGTGTTATTTATAAAAATAACACAGTTATCAAACAGCGATTTTCTTTTCTGTCACATCATATAACACAACTTTACACTGTCCACAAATTACAAATATATATAAATATATATATATATATGTACAACATGTATTTCATTTCTAAAAAAATTTTATTTGACAAGGGGCACACCAGACATGGTCCCCTCCGATTTCGCTGAGTCTGACGTTTATTGTAGTCCTACCATCCCAGTAATCCATGGTATAATAATACGACCCAACTCTCAAGCTTCGCGAAAGAATATTGAAAAATTATTTCATTCATTTATTTGCTATACGATACAAGTTATGTAGATGTAATTTATTAAATTTTAATTGTGTTTTGCTATGCAATAAACATTTTATAGTACCTACAAGAAAGGAAGTATACAGAGATAATCAATAAAAAAATTTAAATTTTTTTAAAACTCATATATAAGATTTTTATTTTATTTCACAAGCAAAATGTATTATTTGTTTTCGGAATCAGAATAATTGTCTGACTCGTTACATGTTTTAGGATGATATATTCATCGTAAAAATATTGAAAACATAATAATTCTTTACAGCAAGCGCATTTAATAAAACCTACATTAAAAATTAAAAAAAAATTAAAAAAAAATAGCAATCCACAGTGGCTCTGTAAGTGCTCCTGTCATTCGCCGTCCTCTCGTGCACCGGCAGCGGCGCCGCGCCGTCGCTCTCCCTTTTACAGATTGAAAAATCCTTTTCAATCTGTAAAGCCTATACAAAATTATTCGTCTTCATATTACGTGCCGATATTCGGCACGAGAGCAAAATCATCCTTTTAGGGCGCGGGCACACGACTCTCTCTCTCTCTCTCTCTCTCGGTGAGTACCGCATGTTGCTGTGTTTCCTTGCTCTGACTCTCGGCGAACTCCATCTCTGCCGTAAACTGCCTTCGGGCCGTTTTGTTACAGGTTTAAGCAGGTTTTTCGTTGCTTGTTAAGATAGATATATTATCTTTCTTTCCTTGCAACTACTGTGCTGGATATCTCGGAGTACAATTTCACTTCCCATTCTAACCTCACTTTCGCCTGATCTTGGGATAGCGCATGAATTACCATCTGATTAGTTCATGTGGCGACATCTGTGGGCTTTGATACACACTACCAACTGTTACCCTCTGAACTGCCGCTCTGCATTTTGGTTCTACTCCTCGCTGTTGTCACCTCATCAATCATGCCACAATCAAGGAGTGATGACACAACAAATGCGCTTTTATGTCAACTTGTTGAGCATATGAAGTCATCCGAAGCGCGATTCTCCGCATTTGTTGAGCAGATGAAGTCGTCCGAAGCGTGTTTCTCCGCTTTTGTCGAGGACCAGCGGCGCACGAACAGTGGACTTAGCGATAAGCTTAACCAGCTAAATAGCATAGTGAAAAGTGTCGACCGCAACTGTCAGCGTATTGCTGAGTTGGAGCAGCAGTGTGCTGCTCTTACGAATGAAGTGCGCCGTTTAAAGAGCGAATTAAAAAGCGAATTAAAAAGTGAATTAATGAGCGAACTAAAGTGCGATTTAAAAAGTGATCTGAGTGGTCCTCATCTTGTTCCGCAGCCTTCCGCGTCTCGAGTCTTGCGAACGTCGGACATTATCATTTCCGGGTTACCGGGTTCTCTGATTGACACATCGGTACAGCTGGTCTCTAGTGTTTTTCGTGCGCTGGGTACACCGCAGCTTGTTTCTGACGTTCTTGAGACTCGTGACGTGGGGGGTAGCGGCGTGTCTGCGATGTCTGCGATGCGTGGTGCGGCGCCTAGCACTGTTTCTGCCTCCGATCGTGCTGTCACTGCTGTCAGACAGCGATCTATTATTGTAGTACTTAAGTCTCAACAGATTCGGGACCATATTCTCAGTGCTATGCGCCGTAAACGTCGACTGACTGTCCTTGACGTTTTCTCTAAAGATCTCCCCGGCCAAATTTATATTAACGAACTGCTTTCTACGGATATTTACAAATTGTTGCGCCGGACTCGAGTAAAGGCCAGGCAGTTATCTTTCAAACATGTATGGTGTACGAACGGAATGATTTTTGTCCGCAAGGCACATGGTCAGCCTCCCATATTGATTACTTCTGAGGCTGATTTAGCAGGGCTTCAATGACCCTCGGCTGATGCTGGCTGTGTTCCTTCTGCTTCTACGACCTGGCTTCACTTATATATTTCCGACGATCTTGTTGACTCTGACATTTGTGACGGCACATGCATGCCTCTCTTATTCACCGCTATATGTAATATGATTTACATGCTTCTTCACTTTACGTTTAACGTGACAATCGCTTTTGGTTTAATGTAAGTTCTACATATGCACATGCGAGCCTCTCTTCTTCACCACGATGAAATATTTAACGATTTATAAGCTTTTTCACTTTATGTTCAACATTATTATCGTTTTATGCTTAAGTAAGTTCTACATTGGTCTAGTTTACGTGGTTATACTTGTTCTTTTGTTTGAGAGAGCACAATAACTGAATTTCGTTGACTTATAATTCTTCAGCAGTATTTCAGATAATTTCACTTTTAACGAAATTCTTAGCTTTCATTCTTAGCTGTATATTTCGCTACGTATTTGTTCTTGCTTTGCGTATCGTGATATTTCCCGCTACTTATTACTAAATTAAACTAAATTACGCGTTGCGTAATTTCAATTTAGTTCTTAAGCTTTACATTCTTAGCTTTATATTTCGCTATTTATTAGTTTTTGCTTTATGTATCTGGATATTTCCTGTTACTTATTTTTAGTACTATTTCTTACTACTATTTTATTTCATTGTTTTACTACGTTAACTATTAGTTCTTAAGCTACATATCATGATATTTTCTGCTACCTATATATAGCTCTTTCTATTTCTTAACTTTGCTGTATATTTTGCTATTATTTATCTTTGGCTACTATTTTATATTATATTGTATACTTTGCTATTGTTCTATCTTTGCCCTTTAGCCTATGCTCGGGCATAATAAACAAATCAATCAATCAATCAATCTCTCAAGCGACAAAAATCGCTCGTGTGCACGTGCTGGGCGCCCTTACCATGCTATCATCAGGTCCGGCAACACTGCGGCTGCGACGCGCCGCGTCGAACGAGCGAGAGAGTGAATGTCATTCCCTTCTTCTCGCTTTCGCTCAGCTGATATCGATCGAGACCGCTAGCCCAACGAGTCTGATTATTTATTCGGCGCGGATCTGAAGGAGTATACGCGCTGGGAGAAGCACAGATAATGATACTATAACAATTTGTAGGGGGACAGCCTTTGTATATACGTGATATATAAGCTAAAACTGATTAGCAATTCAAAAGTTATTATCAAAAAAAGATTTCAGCGATGTACAATTATACATATACCACTACGGTAACGCTGAATATCGAAGTTGCAGTGCGTCGTTGTAGGAGGTCATACTTTAAAACGCTGGCCCGCGTTCGATCCTTATTACTTACACTTTTTTTTGCTTATCACTATAATAAAGTAATATAGTGATTATATTATTTTCACAACAAAAGGGCATATACAAAGTAATGTTATTTGCAAATAGTCGATGGATCGGTTTGATTCTTTTACTCTCTTCTGATTCCTATTGTGTCCACAACGTGTGCGTTCCTTTGTTATATCTTGTGTACTATTGTTATATTAAAGAATCAATAAGTGTCGACTATTTACAAACTAATTTATTTTGTATATGCCTCTTTGTTATGAAAATAATGATACTTGTTACTCCAAAGGAAAAAAAAATTTGAAGGAAGAAATAATGGAAAGATCGAACCTGGACCAGCGTTTTAGCAGTAAGACGTCCTACCGCACTGCTACACGCTACTTCGATAGTGAACGTTTCCGTACAGGTATATACATATACCACGCTCAAATCTTTTCCTTTTTATAACTTTTGAATGGTTCACCAGTATTAGCTAATATTTCTCGTATATACTCTGTGCCCCCCTAAAAAAGATAATATATATATATATATATATATGTGTATATGTATATGTATGTATGTATGTGTAACTGTTATGTATGTTATATTTATATGTATACTTATACATGTATATGTATGAAGGTACAGAAATAAGTCACATTTATAGATTGTATCCACGCGGCGTGTTGATTTCGCCGACCATGCGAAACCGCTTCAGTCCGCACGCGGCGTGTTGCTTTCATATAACATACACACACACACACACACACATATCTATGTGTGTATATGTGTACATATATATTTGTATACATATATATATAAATGTAGACATACTATATACAGGGTGTTACTAAAAGACCGCCCACTAACTACATAGCGGTATTCCTTGTCAAAAACTGAGTCGAAAAGTCCTGAACCACTTTTTTCTATAATGCTTAACAAAGCCGTAATCATTGAGTAAAGTTAGTCCAACCAGCGTCGTTCTTTAGCCGGGCGAACGTCGGTGAGCCGCGCGCCTGATAGTGTGCGTGAGCGCTCCACCGCGCATCGCGCGGCGGCTTGGCGGCACGACGGCACGGCCGCGGTCGGCCGCGGCGGTTGCGCTATGCTTTCGCGTGCGTCGCGTGCAATATTTTTACGCATTGTAATAATAGAAATAATTTTTTCTTGCACTAAAAGTCACTTTTTACTCTTGTCAGAAGTACCTCCTTGCAGAAAATTTTGATAACGGATAAAACTTTCGCCAAGACATAACTATTATTAAGATATAAAAATTTAAACAAATACAAAAAATTATACTGTGTATTTTACAATAAAAAGTTTTACAATACAAAATTTTACAATATAAAATTTTACAATACAAAAATTATTTTCTAATCCGTTTCGTTAAATATCTTTGCGTTAACTTAATTTAAATTATAACACAAAACACTTATTGAATCTTTCTACGAGGTTTGCCCATAGTTACTCAGAAGTAATAAATTTTTTAAGGGAAATTTACTGTAACAATTAGATATTTAAATAATCTCGTACTTAAAAGGAAATACATTAAAAATATTATTAAAAGATAAAGTATTCAAAAATAAAAAAATTTCTTTTTTATGAAAAGAAGATTTATCCCAAGTTATAAATAACGCTATCCAGATGTACAATCTTTTTGAAACTTAAGGCAAATAAGAGCAAACCGCCGAGCGAACAATATAAATTTTTTTAGCGAATAATAACACGTTTAATAACTTAAAACATAATACAATACAAACGTTTCTGTCTTAGTTTAGACGCAAAAATAAAAGTGAAATGTTATCATATTCATAAAACATTGGTCAGTGGTAAAGTTGTTGGAAAAGGTTGAACATAAGGTAAATTACGTGATAACTGCTGCTTTTTTAAATAAAATAAAATTTAAAAGTTAGCTGCAATTTGTATGTTTTTTCATAAAGATGTAAGATTTACTTATCAGACAGTATAATATCAATCTCTACAGTATAATATCATCTCGGTGATAATCTACCGCCGTGTCTGGTTTCAGTAACAAAACAATGCTTATGAGTTAAAATCAGCGCCCGGATTGAAGGCCGATGCTCAAACGTAAGGGGAAATGAGTACAGAGACAATATCATGGAGCATCATATAACAAAGTAACACTAATAAATAAATAAAAGTAAGTTCATAAAAAAACAGACTACAGTTGCCAATTTTGTGGGTCTCTTGACAATAGAAAAATAATTATTAGAAAGATTTTTTATTCACTAATTTATTGTTTTATTTACTAGTGTTATTTTGTTATATGATGCTTTATGTTATTTGTGTGTACTTATTTTACCTTGCGCTTGAACCTAGGCCTTCAGTCCGTACGCTGATCACTCATAAGCATAATTGTTTCATTACTGAAACGAGACACGGTAAATTATCACGAGATTGATAGTACACTGTCTGTAAGTGAATTTACATTTTTATGAAAAAACTTTTCCAGTTGCAGCTGATCTTGTAATCTGTTTTTATTTAAAAAGCAGCAGTTAGTCACGTGATTTATCAAATGTTCAACCTTTTCTAACAATTTTACCGCTGACCTACAAATATGATAACATTTCACTTTTAAGCCCCTTGCACAATGCTAGGAAACAGGCAATAGGAACAAGGAACAGAAATGAAAAACCTTGTATCTATGCAGAATGGACGATGACACAGGCAATAGACACAGAATTTCCGTCACGTTGGAAATTCTGTGCCTATTGCCTGTTGCCAACCAATCATAGCGTTCAAATTTTTTAAGTTTGTATTGACGAATTTTTTGTTATTTCCTGTTCCTATTGCCTGTTGCCTGGCATTGTGCAAGGACCTTTATTTATGCGTTGTTGACGATTAGATTTAAGATTATTGAGAAATGTTACACTGAAGATGGTCTAAACTGAGACAGAAACGTTTGTATTGTGTTTTGTTTTAAGTTATTAAATATGTTATTATTTATTATTCGCTATAAGATCTGCGTTTTGCTCTTATTTGTTTTAAGTTTCAAAAAGATCGTATATCTGGTAAACGTTATTCATGACTTAGAATAAATTTTTTTTCATAAAAAATCTATATTTATATTTCTTATTACACTTTATGTATTTTCTTTTAAGTATGGAATTATTTAAATATCTTATTGTTATAGTAAATTTCTCTTAAACAATTTATTACTTCTGATTGTGAGTAACTGGACAAAACTTCGAAAAATTCTGTAAGTGCTTTATTTTATAATTTTAATTAACGAAAGATATCTAATCAAGAACGGATTGTTTAAAAAATAATTTTTGTATTTCAAAATGCAGTTCACTTTTGTATTTGTTTAAATTTTCATATGTTGATAGTCTTGGCGAAAGTTCTATCCATTATCAAAATTTTCTGTACTTTCAATAGGAGTAACATGTAATTTTTAGTACAAGAAAGAATTATTTCTATTAGATATTACAATGCGCAAAAATATGTATTGCACACGACGCGCACAAAGGCTAATCGCCGCCGCTACGGAGCGGCGGCGGGGCAGCCTTCGCGAGCGTCACGTCGTGTGCAATATTCTTATGCATCGTAATAATAGAAATAATTTTTTTTGCTAAAACTCACTTGTTACTCCTGTCAGAAGTACCTCCTTATAGAAAATTTTGATAACGGATAGAACTTTCGCCAAGACATAACCATTATCAACATATGAAAATTCAAACAAGTACAAAAAATAAACTGTATTTTACAATACAAAAATTATTTTCTAAACAATCCGTTTCGTTAGATGTTTAGATTACGGAAACGTAGGGAAGGAATGCTTTATTTATCTTTGCAAATGAGAAATTTCCTGATGTTTTGAAAAATTAGTGGTCCTGAAAAGGACTGTTTTGCAGTGAATTGCTTGCTTTGAAAGAAGCCGTTGTTAAGTCCTAAAAAGACTGTTACGCATAAAATGGATAAAAATACAAATATCTGTCCAGACTGTCGATGGACCGATGCTTCAATGCGTACGAGAAAATTTAATCTTCGTGCGGAAGCATGCATTGTGGTTCGCGTGGCTTGTTTTAAAAATTCTATTTACAAAGTCATTTGCAAGATTAAGAAACTGTTCTTTTTAGGGCTAGCAACTTCATGCGTAGCAGTCCTTTCCAGGATGAAACCGGTTCTTTCAAAATTAGCAGCTCACTGCAAAACAGTCCTTATCAGGGCTATTGATATTTCAAAACAACAGGAAATTTTCTATTCGCAAATATAAATAAAACATTCCTTCTCTACGTTCCCCTAATCTTAAAAATATTGAATATAGAAAATTCCTGTTTAATATTATAAGGAGAGGATAAATCTTTTGGAAACTTAAGGAAAATAAAAGCAAAACGTCGATCTTACAGAGAATAATAAATTATAACGCATTTAATAACTTAAAACAAAATACAATACAAACGCTTTGGCCTTAGTTTAGACCCTCTTTATTGTAATATTTCACAATAATCTTAAATCGAATTGTTAACAACTCATAAATAAATATGAAATGTTATCATATTCGTAATACGTAGGTCAGCGGTAAAGTTATTAGAAAAGATTAAACATAAAGTAAATGCGGTCTTTTAAATCAAATAAAATGTTAGCTGCAATTCGTATAAGTTTTTTATGTTAAATTTACTTACCAGACAGTGTAATATCAGTGTCATGATGATATACCGTCTAGTTTCAGTAACGAAACAATGCTTATGAGTTAATATCAGTGTACGGACTGAAGGCCTAGACTTAAGCGTAAGGTGAAATGAGTACAGAGAAATATCATAAAGCATCATATGACAAAGTAACACTCGTAAATAAATAAAAATAAGTTAATAAATAAAACAGACTACAGATGTCAATTGTGTGGAAGTTTCTCGACAATAGGAGAATAATCATTAGAAAGATTTTTTATTTACTAGTTTATTTATTTACTTTATATTTTTTTATTTACTAATTTTATTTTTTTATATGATACTTCATGACATTTGTATGTACTTATTTCACCTTGCGCATCAGCTTAAACCTTCAATCCGTGCACTGATCTTAACTCATAAGAATTGTTTCATCACTGAAACCAGACACGGTAGATTATCACGAGATTGATATTACACTGTCTGATAAGTGAATTTTACATCTTTATGAAAAAACTTACACGAATTGCAGCTAACTTTTCAATTTCACTTTATTTAAAAGGCAGCAGTTATCACGTAATTTACCTTATGTTCAACCTTTTCCAATAACTTTACCGCTGACCAATGTTTTATGAATACGATAACATTTCACTTTTATTTATGCGTCTAAACTAAGACAGAAACGTTTGTATTTTATTTTGTTTTATGTTATTAAACGTGTTATTATTTATTATTCGCTATAAAAATTAATATTGTTCGCTCAGCGGTTTGCTCTTATGTGCCTTAGGTTTTAAAAAGATTGTACATCTGGACAGCGTTATTCATGACTTAGGATAAATCTTTTTTCATAAAAAAAAAAATTTTTTTATTTTTGAATACTTTAGCTTTTAATAATATTTTTAATGTATTTCCTCTTAAGTACGAAATTATTTAAATATCTAATTGTTACAGTAAATTATCCTTAAAAAATTTATTACTTGTGAGTAACTGGGCAAACCTCGTAAAAAGATTCAATAAGTGCTTTGTGTTATAATTTAAATTAAGTTAACGCAAAGATATTTAACAAAACGGATTGTTTAGAAAATAATTTTTGCATTGTAAAATTTTGTATTGTAAAATACACAGTATAATTTTTTGTATTTGTTTTAATTTTCATATGTTAATAATAGTTAATAATAGTCTTGGCGAAAGTTTTATCCGTTATCAAAATTTTCTGCAAGGAGGTACTTCTGACAAGAGTAAAAAGTGATTTTTAGTGCAAGAAAAAATTATTTCTATTATTACAATGCGTAAGAATATTGCATGCGACGCGCACGAAGGCATAGCGCGGCCGCCGCGGCCGGCCGCGGCCGTGCCGTCGTGCTGCCGTGCCGCCGCGCGATGCGCGGCGGAGCGCTCACGCACACTATCAGGCGCGCGGCTCACCGACGTTCGCCCGGCTAAAGAACGACGCTGGTTGGACTAACTTTACTCAATGATTACGGCTTTGTTAAGCATTATAGAAAAAAGTGGTTCAGGACTTTTCGACTCAGTTTTTGACAAGGAATACCGCTATGTAGTTAGTGGGCGGTCTTTTAGTAACACCCTGTATATATGTATATATATATATATATACATATATACATATATATATGTCGTGCGTATTTAATGGGGACAAAATCTCAAGCGCATGTATGTTTTGGGGACATTTGTATACTTTGAGGACTGGTCTCAAACTATCCATATATCAAACGTATTATTCGGGGACAATCTCTTATATACACTCTCCCGCATGTTATACGTATAGTTTGAGCCCAGCATAAATTTTATCAGTTACTAATATTTAAAAAAAAATTAAAATACCCATTAGATAGCGATACTCTGGCCGTTCTAAGAATATTCTGATCCAAGAAGCTTGATTGAGATCTCGTGTCTTTAACAAGTAATATAATAATTTTAAATAATATAAATGTAAATAAATTTCTGTGGATAAATAAGTTTTAAACAATGAAAATATTGATTTTAAAAATACTTCATATACTTATATTAAAGTGACCTCAATGTATACGTTTTGTATATAATTTATAGATAACCTGTTCAATATTCTGATCCAAGAAGCTGGATCGAGATCTCGTGTCTTTAACAAGTAATATAATAATTTTAGATAATATAAATGTAAATAAATTTCTGTGGATGAATAAATTTTAGACAATGAAAATATTGATCTTAAAAATACTTCAAATATTTATATTAAGGTGACCTCATTGTATGCGTTTTATATATAATTTATAAATAACTTACTCTCCAATAGATCCTAAGTCTGATTTAAACTTTTTTCATTTAAATATATACAGGGCGTCCCGTTTAAACCTTCGCATCAAATAAATATTTCGGTAAGAACGAGGTTTTAGAAAAAAATGTTTTAGATGAAAGTTATATGGTTTCGAGGGAGACATAATATCGTGATCTTGCCTTGAATTGTCCTCAAGTAAGCATTTTTTTTAATTATTTCAAGATTAACTTAATTTTTTTAATGGAACTATCTTAAATGTATTTTATGTAAATAGATTCCCAGGTAAGGTTTGCCGACTTTTGCCCAACGTCAAACGTCGGGCCGACATTGCTGATATCACGGCAAACCGACTGTCATTATTCGATCGCGGCGCGACGTCGGCCCAAGGGAGGTTAGCCAATTCTTGCCCGATGCCGGCTCACGGGCCGACATTGGCGATATCACGGCAAACCGACTATCTACCCGATCGCGTCGCGCAGCATCGAGTAGTGATAGCCGGTTGCCATGTACTTGGAATAATACTTTGATTTCACTTCTTTTTCATGCTGTTAAATTTATTTTTTTGTTTTTTAAATAATATTATTTGTTTTAATAAATATACTTGGAATAATACTTTTATTTCACTTCTTTTTTATGCCATTATATTTATTTTTTTTTGTGTATTTTAAGTAAATATTTTCTATATTTTCCTAATATTATTCATAAAATTATTTTGCGTCAAACATACTTGGCGTTTTTTTTACATTTTTAATGTCTTTTTAGTGGATTTCACGAATTTTTGTTAAGCATTTTTGTCACACTAATATGATTATGATTACGAATTATTGAACATTGTATCATATTTTACCGTACTTTACTTCGTTTGACCGTATTTTATCATTATTGATTTTATTTCACCGTATTTTTCTTTGTTTCACCTTATTTTCTCGTATTTTGCTTCGTTTTACGGTATTTTACCATATTTAATTTTGTTTCGCCGTATATTTTGCCGTATTTGACTTTATTTCATCGCATTTTACAGTATTTGATTTCATTTCACCGTGTTTTACCGTATTTTATTTTATTTCACCATATTTTACCGTATTTGATTTTATTTCACAGTATTTTACCGTATTTGATTTTATTTCAAAGTATTTTACTGTATTTAATTTTATTTCACCTTATTTTATCATATTTGAATTTTATTTCATCGAATTTTACCGTATTTGATTTCATTTCGCCGTATTTTACCGTATTTGATTTTATTTCGCCGTATTTTACCGTATTTGATTTTATTTCGCCATATTTTACCGTATTTGATTTTATTTGACCGTATTTTACCGTATTGATATTATTCCGCCGTATTTACCGTATTTGATTTTATTTCGCCGTATTTTACCGTATTTGATTTTATTTCGCCATATTTTACCGTATTTGATTTTATTTCAACGTATTTTATCATATTTGATTTTATTTCGCCGTATTTTACCGTATTTGATTTTATTTCGCCGTATTTTACCGTATTTGATTTTATTTTACCATATTTTAACGTATTTAATTTTATTTCACCGTATTTTACCGTATTTGATTGAATTTCATCGTATTTTACCGTATTAGATTTTATTTCACTATATTTTACCGTATTTGATTTTACTTCACCGTATTTTACCGCATTTGATTTTATTTCGCCGTATTTTACCGTGTTTGATTTTATTTCAACGTTCTTTACCGTATTTCATTTTATTTCGCCGTATTTTACCGTATTTGATTTTATTTGACCATATTTGATATTATTCCGCCGTATTTACCGTATTTGATTTTATTTCGCCGTATTTTACCGTATTTGATTTTATTTCGCCGTATTTGACCGTATTTGATTTTATTTGACCGTATTTTACTGTATTTGATATTATTCCGCCGTATTTACCGTATTTGATTTTATTCCGCCGTATTTACCGTATTTGATTTTATTTCACGGTATTTTACCGTATTTGATTTTACTTCACCGTATTTTACCGTGTTTGATTTTATTTCAACGTATTTTATCATATTTGATTTTATTTCACCGAATTTTACCGTATTTGATCTTATTTCGCCGTATTTTACCGTATTTGATTTTATTTCGCCGTATTTTACCGTATTTGATTTTACTTCACCGTATTTTACCGTGTTTGATTTTATTTCAACGTATTTTATCATATTTGATTTTATTTCGCCGTATTTTACCGTATTTGATTTTATTTCGCCGTATTTTACCGTATTTGATTTAATTTTACCATATTTTACCGTATTTGATTTTATTTCGCCGTATTTTACCGTATTTGATTTTACTTCACCGTATTTTACCGTATTTGATTTTACTTTACCGTATTTTACCGTGTTTGATTTTATTTCAACGTATTTTACCGTATTTGATTTTATTTGACCGCATTTGATTATATTCCGCCGTATTTACCGTATTTGATTTTATTTCGCCGTATTTTACCGTATTTGATTTTACTTCACCGTATTTTACCGTATTTGATTTTACTTTACCGTATTTTACCATGTTTGATTTTATTTCAACGTATTTTACCGTATTTGATTTTTTTTGACCGCATTGATTATATTCCGCCGTATTTACTGTATTTGATTTTATTTCGCGCGTATTTTAACGTAGTTGATTTTATTTTGCCGTATTTTACCGTATTTGATTATATTTCGCCGTATTTTACCGTATTTGATTTTATTTGACCGTATTTTACTGTATTTGATATTATTCGCCGTATTTTTACCGTATTTGATTTTATTTCAACGTTTTTTATACCGTATTTGATTTTATTGTTACCGCATTTTACCGTATTTGATTTTATTTCGCCGTATTTTACCGTATTGATTTTATTTCGGCCGTATTTTACCGTATTTGATTTTACTTCACCGTATTTTACCGTGTTTGATTTTATTTCAACGTATTTTATCATATTTGATTTTATTTCGCCGTATTGTACCGTATTTGATTATATTTCGCCGTACTTTACCGTATTTGATTTTATTTGACCGTATTTTACTGTATTTGATATTATT
>JASTWQ010000943.1:0-51585 GCA_035220615.1 Leptothorax acervorum
ACGAATCTAGGAGCAGTGGCGGGCACAATATTAACTGGAACGGGATATACACAATTGAAGGAAAGTTTAGCTGCCGTATATATTCGATGCATGAACAACAGCACTTATCAGAACTACATGAAAAAGTTGCTGCAGGATTTGCAAAAGCAGCCGAAGAATGTATGAATGCTGCTGCAGAGAAGAACGTACGTAGCATTACAACATAATGATATTTTATGGAATACCGCATATAGCAGTAATCGCAGATGGAAGTTGGATGAAACGATCATATAGAACAGGACGATATGATTCCTTATCAGTGTTGGCACAATATGCGGCGCAAGAACCGGAAAAGTTTTACATATTGGTGTACGTAATAAATATTGCTTATTTGTGAAAAAGCGGAAAAGCTAAACATGCAAGCTAAACATCACAAATGTTATAAAAATTGGGAAAGAGATCGCAGTTCAACGAGCATGGAAGCAGATGCGATCGCAGAGGATTTAAAAGAAAGCATAGAGAAGCATGGATTAATTTTTCTACATTTATAGCTGATGGAGATAGCAGTGTATATAAAAAATAATTGAAGCAAATCCATATCAAAATGTATTTATTGAAAAAATAGAATGTCGAAATCATTTGCTTCGTAATTTAGCCACAAAAATCAAAGAAATTGCGAAAACAAAAGGACGTTTTGGAAAATTGCGAAATATTATCGGAAACCGGATATAAGAATTAGAACAGCAGCTAACCAAAGCTGTGAAACACCGTAATGAAGAACACACTTCAATGCGGGAAAAGATAATAGCATTGAAGAAAGACCTTGAAAATGTAATAGTCATGTCTTTGGTGAACATAAAGATTGTGTACAAATAGGATATTTCTGCGATGGATCACAGAAAGAGAATGACGAAAATTATGTACCAGAATTAAAAAAATTCGGACTTATGAGAAATTGCAAAATGTGTTGAAACAGATAAGTTGGAACGCAAAAAAGTTTGTTGCTAGAGTAAAGACAGTAACAGAGTTGAGACCTTTAACTCTGTCATTTCTAAGTGTATTGGTGGAAAAACGAATTAATTATGGTTTAAAAGGATCATATGAAGCTCGTTGTAACGCTTGCAGTTGTATCTTTAATACTGATGAGCCTTTAAGTCTTTTGAGTAATGCTGTCGGAACTAAACCGGGACAAACTGCCTTAAATCTCGAAGAAAGAAAAAAGGAAGTACGAAGCAAAAAATTGTACGAGCATAACAAGAAACATAACAAGCGGCCATTTACTCACAGTATGAAACGTGCAATGACTGCAGATAATGATTATGGGCCACACGCAGATAGACCTGATGCTGATCCGATTGAAATGGAATTACGAATTACACAACATATGAATATGTTAAAACAGTGGCAAATGAAGCGAGCAGATATAGAAGAAGAAACTAGAGAACAAACATCAAGTGGTATATGGCAATATTATCGTACGAAATTACTGACTGCTTCTCATTATGGTCACATTTGTAAATGAGAAGGAGCACTTCCTGCGCGTCAAGAGTACGGTCAATTGTATATCCACAAGAATTGAACGTGGAAGCCTTACAACCGGTGTTGAACATGAAGATGCAGCCACGCAAGAACATTGAAACCGTTTTAAACATTCGAATTAATCGTTGTGGATTATTATAGACGCGGAAATACCATATTTAGGAGCTTCGCCAGATGGACTAATAGAAATGATGGAATTGTTGAAATAAAATGTCCATTTGGAGCTCGTTTTCTAACGCCAGAAGATGCAATTACATCAAATGTTTCCAATTTGCGAGCATTATATCAAAATGCAGAAGATGAACACATGAAACGTTCGCATATATATTATTATCAAGTACAGGGTCAATTACATGTTACACAGCGAGAATATTGTATCTTTGCAATTTGGGACACCATTAGGATTGAAAATGGAAAAGATTTTTCGCGATGATGATTTTTGGAATGAACATATGGTGAATAAGCTTGTACAGTTCTATGAACATTGCATGTTACCCGAAATAGTTGACCCCAGACGTGAAAGAAGAATGGAAATTCGTGATCCAGATTACATTATTGAAGCCAAAAGGAAAAAAATAGAAGAAAAACAAAGAAGAAATAGTAAAGAAATAAAATCAAATAATTAAAAATAGAAAAAAATTACAAATAAAAAAAAAAAAGTAGAAAATAGAAATGCATTCTGCACTTCACGCAGTATATATATTGAGTATACTATAATAAAACTATTTCAACGCTTTGGGTAGTAAAATATATAAAAATGCATTGTACGTTCTGCGCAGTAAAAGTGATAACAATAAAATGATTTCTGCGCTGTGCGCAGTAAGTAGTAACAAAGTGTAATCTGCGTTGTGCGCAGTAAGTGATAATGTGCATTCTGCGCTGTACGCAGTAAATGATCGTAAAATGCATTCTGCGCTGTGCGCAGTAAGTGATAAGAAAGTGCATTCTGCGCTGTGCGCAGTAAGTGATAACAAAGTGCATTCTGCGCTGTGCGCAGTAAGTTATAACAAAGTGCATTCTGCGCTGTGCGCAATAAATGATAGTAATGCATCTGCGCTGTATTCGTAGTAATTAGTGATAGAAAAGTAGGTACATCTGCGCACATGGGCAGAATGTTTTAATTTCTCTTTTTATGTGAAATACTGAATGACCAATATATTTCATCGTCACGGATTAGGTATGTGCAATTATTTTACTTATTCGTAATAAAATCCTGGCAAATACGTTACAATATTATTTCTCAGGAAGTGGCAGTCTTAAGTGGCCTTTATATGCTGTTGGTCATGGTTACAACGGTTGGTGGTTTCCTTGATGCAGTGGGATCCGACAACATGTCATGGGAGTTCGATATGTCCTACGTTCATACAAAAGGTCTACAAACTGTGTGGCTGTGTTAAATCGTAAGCAAGTCTTTACAGATAAATTATCAAATTTACATGTCATATCCCGTTTTTAATTCATTTTTATTTAGTTCGTAGTGTGTGTTTTGTATGAATAGATTTTATAATTTTAAATCTTATTTATTATTAATTTTTTTCTTGTTCTCTTTATATTGTTTATTTACGTATCGTCTACAAAGACGTTTAAAACTCATTATGAACCGGTTATAACCAGTTGATTTAATTAGGGGAGAGGAAAAGATTTTAAGACTCTAATGAAAACTGTGTTTTAAGTGCCAAGAAAAAAATTAGCGAACAGTTTAGTAGGGCGAAAAGTTTGTGTACTTGGAAATACACTGCAGAAATATTAGGCTATCAAGATTCAGTTCAGTAGATCGTATATCGCTTTTTTTCTAATAATTGTATATGAAATCGGGTCTTGTCTCTCTTTATATTTTTTAAAATACACTCCGCCAAATAATTAAGGGATCAAGAAAAGTGTCTAAAAAATAAGCAATTTGAAACAGCTGTAACTTAATTGTTTTCGAAAATGGGAATCCAAATCTAAAAAGAAACAGTTTTAAAGCTTAAAATGTCTACTTTTGACAGACAATTTTCAATTTCGTCAAGCTCGTCGTTTTCTTTAAAATATTATAATTGAGGAAAGTGAAAAATAGCTGCGATCTTTTGAAAGTACAGATTCCAAGTTGAAAAGCTTTAAAACTTTTTTTACATTTCCCTTAATTATTTGGTGGAATGTAATTTTGCTGCAATTTCTTATGGTGTTTTAAATTATTATATACCGTAGACCCGTAAAGAGATTAGTTTCTGTTTAAATACTGCAGAATGCATGTTCCGATCCGCATACGAACAAATATACACCATACGCGCCTATGTTGAAGAGGCGAGGTAGTGTAGGCGTAAGAGTGATAAACGATTGTCTTTATGTACTGGTGGTCACAATGCTCCGACTGGCAATCCCAATGCTAAAGATTCGACTATGTAGAAAGGTAAAACCGTTATTATATTATACGTTAAAATTGTCAAATTACATATAAATATAATGCAATGTGACAATATAGGTACATCCTAAAACCGATCATGGTTGTCTACAAATATGGATTATAGTTGCGCCAAATGAGTGTGCCTCTGGATGCAGTTGGTGTGTGCGTATTAGGTGACCGACTTATGGCTGTGGGAGAATAGACGGTCAAAAATATTTTAAGGTTGCTTGTCTTAAAGGCCGTGCGGGACTCTGTGTTATTGCTGTTTGCTCTATTTTATTTTTAAAATATAAATAAAAATTATATGTTTAATTCAAATTCGACAAATTATTTACTACAATCATATTTAATTGATTTCTCATGTTTCTTTAAAATGTAATCTATTATATAGTTGTGCATTGTTATTAGTCCCGAATTTCCTAAGGACGGCTACAGTGATGCCTGCTGCTTGCGAAAAAACGGTCTGCAGATCACGCGTAAAAAATATGGGGGAAATACGCTTCATGAAATTGCTTCTTACTAATCGCAACATATGTATATATCTATTAATAAATCTTTGAATATAGATTATGTCTCGAAAATTCGACCAAAATAATAATTTCGAATTTTATTTTGTCTTGACATAATTTCAATTCGTCAAATTATTATGTTATATTATAATTTTAATTAAATATCTAGAAATTTGAATTCTTTATTATTATTAAGCCTCAAAATATTTTGCTATTTAAACGTACAATTTACTTGCAAGCCTTGCAAGCGAGCCGATTCCATAGTACCTTTCATATTATTCGGCCCTGGCCGGCTCGCTCGCTTCCAAAGCCGCACAAACGCTTTGACAATTTTCGGTTTCGATATCGGCAACACCGAACTGTCATGTACGTGGTAGTAGCATCGTACGATCTACTACCACATGCATAACAGCACCATTTGGCATCACTGTAAGAGGGGTTAGGAAAAGGGATGGGCGAGGAAAAGGGGGAGACGACGGAGATAGACTGCAATTTTTTTAATCAATAAAACGTTTTTTTATGTATCATGCGATACATAGAGTGTCGGTATATGAATGAGGTTCTTCTTTTCACCGCTTTGAATTAAGTCGACAGGTCGCCACTGTCAACGCGGAGTTGGCTCGCGAGCCAGCAGGAGCCTTAATATCCAATAATCCGTATTTGCATGGATTGTACGTATTATTATTTTTTTACCCCTATACATATAATAAAATATTTATCGCAACATCGAAATAGAATTGAAAATGCTAATTAACGCACTTAATGATTTACTCTAGGCTTTCGCGACTATAATATACAGATATTATGAATAATCTTGCAATTAGTAATAAATCGCAAGCCAGCTACACAATATGCCTCCATCTTGAATAAAAGCATTAGTTTCGAGACTGCCCGCAAGCTTTGCATTAAATAATACAAATTTTTGCGAACGTAATTCGCTTATTATCGCATATATGTAATACCAATATTTAATAAAATATTTCTTATACGTTCCATATACTTTCGCATACTAACTAATTTTATTATTAACAACTATTTTAATTATTCATTAATTACATATGATATTAAGCTGGTATCTTTATGTTCCTTTACATACATACATACCTACATAATAGACATAAAATCGTAATATAAGAAATAAAAAATTCTATATGTTATTAGCTGACGAGAAGAAAAAAGCATGTATTCTGTAGTTTGGTAACAAAGAGAATCGTTGAAAATTGTAGGTTACGAACATATGTATGTATCAACGCAGTTATATTAACATACATATAGGTACATGTAATGCATGTAAAAGACTTTATTATACCCATTTACATATACAATGTATGTGAAAGTGTCTCTGTATGTGTATAAAATATTGCGAGTATATTTTATTAAAAAAGGAAAAAAATAGATTTTTAATATTTAAAAATCTTTTTTATGATTATGTATCTTTTTTAATTAGATTTTAGTTATAGGACACCGATTACCGTCTTTCTGTCACAAGAATGCGACGCATTAAAAATTGTATCAAGATTATTAGGTACGTGGTAATGTTACCCACTATCTAAAAATAATAAAAAAATATTAACAATAGGCATTTCATTAATAAGAACAAATTAATTGATTACTTACTGCTGTAAGAAGCGTCGCGCCCACAGTGAGACTTTTTGCCAAAAATATATTTTTGTGATGCAGTATTTGTAAAGAAAACAGCTGCAACTGTTCGTGAAAACAGATCGTAATAAAACTAAATGTGAGAATGAAAAAATGAAATTGAAAAACGCTATTATATTCAAGTAGATTTAATAAAATCGCGTATAAAGCACATTTTCAGAATAATACATAAATAAAATTATATCTTTACCTCGTTTTTAATCTGTTTATTATTGGTACTGTTAAGTACGTCATAAACGGTGGTGCTAATCTCTTGGGCTTGATTATTGCAAGTCTCGCAGGCCCACACAAGTAGCGTTATAATTATAACGTAATATCCTATTGACGTTACAAGGGCGACGAGAAAATTTATATCAATACTAATAAATACTCCATCTTGCCAGCGCACTACATAGAAGCACACTTGAAAAGTAAGGTTTGAAAAGGTCATGATTATAGTAGCAAGGAGTTGCAAAGTGAAGATTATGTTCAGCATTTTCACAGCATTGCTAACCATCAGATGCCACTTCTTCAGGCTCTTCAATTCTCTTAGCAAAAATTGATTTCTCTGCACATGGTGGTTTAATCTGAGACCACATGGTTTTTTATCGTTTGTCATGGGAATTTGCATGTGTGCCAAACTGTCATTAATACTTTTGAAGCAGGCTTGTAATACACAAACACAATTCATGTACAACATATTTATCTGAAATACCAGCACGAAGAAGTACGTTCCGAACACATCAATTATGACAGTCAAGTAATTTATTTCAGTTTTATAATGTATCCAATTTTTATGTCCAATAAAAGATGTACCCATGTGCACGATTAAGAAGATAATACCTAAAATGTCCTTGACATAAATTAATCTGGACAGCTTTTCATACAATTTCGAAGACAGTTTTGAAGAGATTTCTAATATAGTCTGCAGTAAGCGCATTCGCGGACCACTCAAAACGTGCGTGATGATCGCTATGAAACTGAATATAATGTAACAAGTAGTTTCAAGATTTATGGTCATGTCTTCCAAGTTGATTTCAGAAATGATAGTATTGCGAATGAATACCACATTAAAAACACAGCAAACACAAACAATCACAATCGATATTATATAGTGCGGTTTTGAAGCCTCGAAAATCGAATTGTTGATCTTATACGGGAATATTCCGAGAATACGACAAAACGTGAAGCAAGGATACATTAAGGATTGAAAGTCCGTTGCGGAGAATGTTCGCCAACCTTTCCGTATTTTGTTTATGGAATATCGTTGGATTTTTGAACTGAACATGATTAACAGAAACTCAGGAGAATAATAATCGTTATCATAATCTACCTAAATGTTATTAAATTAAATACTTTAGGATTAATGTAGATATAATTATCAGAGTTTTTTTCTAAATGCAATTTTCAAGTACGTCTCTTCGTAACAAGTGTGTAAATTGAAATAAACTCCTCTTCCTATCTACACCCGGTGAATTTAAGTTTAAAACTATGAGTAAATTCAGCGTAAGGAGAGAGACAAAGGTAAAGAAGCAACTTGTTAGTCGTGAGGTAACCATGGCATTCTTCGATCGGCACTTATTGCTCTTGATAATGGATTACTACGAATGTGTGTAATTGTTGTAACATGTATCCTATAAACTATATGTGCATACGTGACATAGAAAATATAAATTTTGCGATGTATTGAATAAGTGCGAAGAGATATTTTTCAGGGGAACATATTTATTACATTTTAAATGATGCATTTAAACAAATCAAATGTTAAAGATTTATTTATGTAGTGCAATTATTAACATACATGTATATTCATGTACAAGAATTTATTATTCCTATTTACATATATGTAGAAGTGTCTTTGTATACGTATAAAATATTGCGATTATATATTTTTTTAAGAAAGATAAAAAGCAGTATTTTTAATATTTGAACATATTTTTTTCATGATTATGTATTTTCTTTAGTTAGATTATATAACACTGATTTTTCTGTTTCCTCGCAAGAATGCGACGCAGTTAAAAATTGTATCAAGATTAATAGGTACGTGGTAATGTTGCCCACTATCTAAAAATAAAACGAAAAATATTAACAATAAGTTATACTTTATGAATTAGAACAAATTAATTGATTACTTACTGCTGTGAGAAGCGTCGCGTCCACAGTAAGACCTTTCGCCGAAAATGTATTTTTGTGATGTAGTATTTGTAAAGAAAACAGTTGCAACTGTTCGTCAAAACAGATTAAAAAATAATTAAATGTAAGAACAAAAACACTCACACATAAAATTGTAAAATGTAATTATATTCGGGTAGATTTAATAAAATCGCGTATAAAGCACACATTTTCAGAATATATAAATAAAATGAGATTTTTACCTCTTTTTTAATCTGTTTATTATTGGTACTGTTAAGTACGTCATGAACGGTGGTGCTGATCTCTTGGGCTTGATTCTTGCCAGTCTCGCAGGCCCACACAAGTAGCGTTATAATTATACTATAATATGCTATTGACGTTAAAAACGCGGCGAGGAAGGGTATATCAATACTAATAAATACTCCATTTTGCCAGCTCACTACATGGAGGTACACTTGAAAAGTGATGTTAGAAAAGGACATGGCTATAATTGAAAGGAGTTGCAAACTGAAGATTATGTTCAGCATTTTCACAGCGTTGCTAACCATCATATACCACTTCTTCAGGATCTTCAATTCTATTAGCAAAAATTGATTTCTCTGCACATGGCAGATTAATCTAGGACCACGTGATTTTATATCGTTTGTCATGAGAATTTGCATGTGTGCCAAACTGTCATTAATACTTTTGAAGCAGGCCTTCAATACAAAAACACAGTTTATATACAACATATTTGTCTGAAATATTAGCGCGAAAAAGTACATTTCGAACACTATAATGATAGTCAAATAATTCAGTTCAGGTTCGTACATTCTATAAAGAAATATACAGATTTGCACGATTAAGAAGATAATACCCAAGATGTCCTTGACGTAAATTAATCTGGACAGCTTTTTATACGACTTCGAAGATAGTTTTGAAGAGATTTCTGATATAGTCTGCAACAAGCGCATTCGCGGACCACTCAAAATGTGCGTGCTGATCATTATGAAACCACTGAACGTATTGTAACAAATAGCTTCAAGATTTCTGGTCACGTCTTCCAAGTTGATGTTAGAAATGGTAGTGTTGCGAATTAATACCACACTAAAAACGCAGCAAATACAGACAATCACGGTCGACAATATGTAGTGCGATTTTGAAGGTTCGAAGATCGAAGCGTTAATCTTGTACGGAAATATTCCGAGAATACGACAAAACGTGAAGCAAGGATTCAATAAGGATTGAAAGTCCGTAGCGTGGAATAGTGGCCATTTTTTTCTTATTTTACTTGTAGCATATCGTTGGATTTTTGAACTGAACATGATTAATAGAAATTCATGGGAGAATAATAATCGATATCATAATCTACAGTCTCAGTGTTATTAAATAAGACACTTTATAATTGATATAGATATGATTTGCCAGAACTTTTTTTCTAAGTCTTCAAGTCCGTCCCTTCGTAACAAGTGTGTAAACTGTGTATGGACTCCACTTCCTATCTACACTCGATGAATTTAAGTTCAAAACTATGAGTAAATGGTGCGTAAGCAGAAGGACAAACCTAAAGAAGCCTTTTGTTAGTCGTGAAGTAACCATGGCATTCTTCGATCGGTACTAATCGTTCTTGGAAATGGATTACAACAAATATGCGTGTAATTGTTGTAACTCTTATAATTTTATAAATTATATGTGAACATGACATATATAATATAAACTTTGCAATATTTGCATGAATCAGGAACTCTAAGACATGCATTAATAACGACACTAAACTTCTATTAACCACTTTTTGTTTTGCTATATGCGTAACAGAAGTTACGTTTAGAAATAAAATTATAATGCAATAGCCGTAAGCCGTAATGTCTAGATGTCTCCTCCGATGCATGACGTCCGAAATTAATTTTATGAAAAGCCAAATAACAGAAGAACGGTTTCTTATAATAATTTTACATTAAATATGAAAAAAAGTCAAAACTGTTTTAAAGTTTAAAAATTATTTAGAAGAAAAAAATTTATCGAAGATGTTGGATATACATATATCCTTGCTTGTTTCTATAGAAATAAATATTGTATATGTATTTATATACATAATATAGTATGTAATATAAGTTATAAATGTGTAAATATATAAGATAATCTCTTTTATTTTTATATCAAAAATTACAATTAAATTTATACATCTAACAATAAAGTTTATAATCTTTAGTATAAACTCTTAATTGCATTTGGTAATAATACGGTGTTTGATAATAATTAATTTATATTAGCCGGCTTATTTATATTAATTTGATATTTAATTTGTCGTAATTTTATTGTAATAACAATTAGAAAGTTGAATTATGTGATATATTTGAAATTTTATTTATGATGTACATATACCTATATATATGTATAACTATACTAATATATGTACCTACAATATACATACGTATATGAAGCTTTCAGTTATATCCATTTATAAATATAAAGTGTAAGTAATATAAAAATGTCTCTGCACAAGTACAAAACATGTCGACAATAATTTATTAACAGTGACAATAAATAATATTGTTAATTTTTAAATTCACTTTTTACCTGATTCTGAACTTTTTTAATTATGTTTTCTAACACTAGTTGCTGTGTTTTCGTCGCAAGAATGCGACATATTTAAAAATTGTATCAATATTATTAAATATGTAGCAATATTACCCACTATCTAAAAGTAAATCAAAAATGTAATTTTATTAATTAAAACAAATAATTTATTACTTACTGTTGTGAGAAGCGTCGCATCCACAGTGAGACCTTTTGCCGAAAATATATTTTTGCAATGTAGTATTTGTAAAGAAAACACATGCAACTGCAATGTTAGATAACGAAATAATTAAATACAGGGAAGTAGAATCAATAAACGCGATTCAATCGATTTAATGTTAAACAATTCTCCTTAGCGTACAGTACATTAAAAAAAATATGTATAGATAAAATTACATCATTACCTCGTTTTTCATTTGCTCATCATTGGTACTGTTAAGTAGATTATGAATGGTAACACTGATTTCTTGGGCCTGATTCTTACAGGTCTCGCAGGCCCACACAAGTAGCGTTATTTTTAAAATGTTATATACCATAGACATTAAAAACATATTAAGCGACTGTTTATCTAAGCTAAAGAACCACCCATCTTGCCACTGAACTGCAGAGAAATACAGTTCAAAAGTGATAGTAGAAAAGATCATGACTATAGTAGCAAGGAGTTGCAGACTGAAGATTATATTTAGCATTTGCACTGTCTGGCTAACCATCAGATGTTGCTTCATTAAGGTTTTGAGTTCTATCAGCAAAAATTGATTTCTTTGCATGAAACAAATTAAGCTGGGAGCAAGTGACTTCATATTGTTCATCATGAGTTTTTGTATATGTGCCAGATTGCTATTGATTCTCTTGAAACAAGCCTTTAATACACAAACACAGTTTATGTACAGCATATTTATCTGAAATACTAGAAAGGTGGAGTATATTTCGAACATTATGTCCAGGACAGTCATACAATCCATTTCAAGCGCTTGTATTTTAGAAAAATTTATGCACAATTGCGCGACTAGGAAGATAATGCCCAGTATATCCTTGACGTGGATAAATCTAGACATCTCTTGATACGATTCTACAGGTAATTTCGAAGAGATCTTCAACATAGTCTGTAGCAAGCGCATTCGTGGTCCGTTCATGACGTGCGTGCTGATCACTATAATGCCGCTGAACGTATAATAAGCGATAAACTGAATATTCCTTATTACACCTCCAAAGTTGTATTTAGAAATGATAATATAGTAAATGAGTGATAAGCAGAGAACGCAGGAAACCCAGACAATCACGGTCGATAGAATGTAATGCGGTTTTGATACCATGAAAGTCGAAGTGTTGAGTTTATATGGAAATATTCCGAGCATGCGGCAAAAGATGAAACAGGGATACATCAAGGATTGGAAGTCCGTAGCGTAGAACAGCCACTGTTTGTTCCCCATTTTGCTTTTGACGTGTCGTTGCATTTTCAAACTCAACACGATTAGTAGAAATTTATAGGAGAACAACAATCTATATCACAAAATCTTGCCCAAATGTTATTAATTAGTCACTCTAGCATTAGTATAGATGTGATTACAAGAGTTTCTTTTATAAATGTAATTTTCAAATCCGTTTCTTCGTAACAACTGTGTAAACTGATATGAATTCTACTTCCCATCTACACTCAATGACTTTAATTTTAAAACTGCGAGCAAATGCCGCGTCAAGCAAAAATATCAAACTGAAGAAGTCACTTGTTAGTCGTGAAGTAACCATGACGTTCTTCGATCGGCGCATTTATCACTCTTGGAATGGAGTTAAAAAAAAATTGATGTATTATTGCTATGGCATATGACTCACAAATTTACACTTATGTGTACACTCATGAAATAGGAAGCATAAACTATGCAATATCCATATAAATTAGTAATTTTTAAATGATTCTACGAGATCCATTATAACAACTGTCTGTGATTTCGAGTTTAACCCTTAACTAGCACCTGGGGTGTCAAACACCCCAAAACGAATTTCGTCAAGTTTAGGCATTTTCTCGGTCGGATAATCTATGAATTTCGCATCGCAGTGCGATCGCAGTGCATCTGTCGTTAATTCGAGTCACCAATGACACATTCCAATACGTTCCACCTGGCAGAAATCGTCAGTGCCCTTCCAAACACAATTCGAATCAGACGTATAGAATTGCTGGGGTCATTGAATACCCCAAGTGCATTTATTTCAAGAATTTTTTTGAAGCCTTAAAACTAAAAATTTCATACTTTAGGCTAATTGGTATCATTTTCCAGTGTTTAATGTATGTACTTGATTTTTTTCAAGCCTATTGGAGCCTCCATTTCGCCGTACCCAACGTTCAAATGTGTGGGGTGTACAACACCCCGTGTGCAGATAACGTTCGATCGCGGACGTGTGCTAGTTAAGGGTTAATATTCTCTCTCTTTATCTTCTTTTTCGCAGGATGTACAATATCTTTATATTACAACTTTGAGATTTAATATTTTTGTTAATATGCAATATGCAAATTAATTTTTTAAATATCTAAATATAAATATGTATATATATGTATATAGTTTGCTGATTAAAATTATATATTGATTAACAGTATTTTTCGTCATTCTTTAAACAATCATGAATTACAAATATTTTTATAACTTTAATATATATTAAATTTAATTTAATTTATATAATATAACGATACCTATACAATTATAAATTATAAAATGTTAAGCGGTTATATTCTAATCATAACGAAAGAAAATAATAATAATCCAATATATAAAAACCAGGTATTTCTAATATCTAAAATACATTTATTCCTTTAATTATATTTCTTCTTCTAATTAAATTACTTTTATAATATCGTTTGCCGTCTTTCTTTCGCAAGAATACATGCGCATAAATTGGAATAATATTAATACGTATGTAACGATGCTACCCACTATCTAAAAGCAAAATTTATAAAATAAATAAAATGTATTTTATTTATTAATAATTTTGTTAAAAAATCGTGTAATTAAGAATTAATTAAAGCATATCAATCACTTACTGCAGCAAAAAGCTTCGCGTCCACAATAAGACCTTTTGCGGAAAACGTATTTTCGGAGTGGAGTGTTTGCAAGGAAAACAGTTGTAACTGCAATTACGAAATCAATAAATATAGAAAAGTATAATAATTATGAATCAAATAGATTGTACAAAATTGTTTTGATGTACACACACTAACATAATTTAAAAGAAATCTCTAAAAGTTTAATTTTATATTATATATATATTACCTTGCCTTTGATTTGCTCATCGGTGATGTTGTTTAATATATCGTGAACAGAAGTGGTGATTTTCAAAGCTTGATTCTTGCTAGTCTCGCAGATCCATACTAGAGATGCTATTTTTATAATATGATACACCATGGGTGAGAGAAAGAACATGTGAGATAATGTTTCCATCAAGGTACTCATTAATAAAATATATTGCCAATTTAATATATACAGGGTTTACCAAAAGTATGGAAACCCCTAAATAAACCCCTAAATTGTACTTAAACTAAATTTAAATTAAAATTATGTAAAATAATTAGTAATTAAGAACTTCAATCACAAAAGTATTATTATTTACAACTCTGCTAGTGTAAATCCGACCGTGCAACCTCCACGCGGTACATCTTGGGTAACGCTGATGCCGGCAGTATCGTAGCTTTCAAGCTCCATAACTTGAAAAATAGTTAATAAAAAAATACTTTATTATAGTGTTTTGAAAAGCTCTCGAGGTAAGCTATAAGAATATGCAATTAAAAGTAGGGGTTTCCATTAAAAAATTTTAAAGTTATTTTTACCTGGCATTAACAAAGTTATTTGCAGTCACACTAATATTACTATTTAATGCGTTACTTGAAACCCTACAACTTTTGTCTAAAACATTTTTTTCTAAAATGCGTAGTTTTCGAAATATTTAGGGGTTTCCATACGTTTGGTAAACCCTGTATAGTAGTATAGATAGATCGTGATGTTGGAGAAGGACATGACTACTGTAGCAAGAAGCTGCAAACTGTAGATCATATTTCGCATGTGTACTGTATTGCTGATTGTCAGATGTTGCTTCTTTAGAGCCTTGAGCCTTATTATCAGAAGTGGATTTCTCTGCTCGTGGTAGATCACTCTAGAGCTATGTAAATCATCAATTGTCATGAGTTCTCGCATGTATGCCAGATTATCATTGATTCTTTTAAAACAGATCTTTAATACACAAACGCAATTCATATACAGCATATCCATTTGAAATACCACTAGAACTGTGTACATATGAAAGAAGGGAGTCATTTTTGACGTGAAGACGCGTGTCAACATGAGCCCAACTAGTAGATAAAGAAAACCAATGATATCTTTAGTGTGGATCAGTCTAGATAGCTTTTGATAGGATTCTGCGGGTAGTCCTGAAGAGATCTTCAATATAATCTGGAGCAAGCGCATTCGCGGGCCGCTTAAAATGAATGTGACGACCATTATAAGACAGCCAAACACATTCGCGCAGTAACTTCCAAGATCCCAGGGTAAATTTTTCATATTGATTTCTTCAAATTGATATTTTCCAGAAATGAAAAAATCACATAGAGCTATCAGTGCGTAAATACCATAAACACAAATAACGACAGTCCACAGAATATAATGCAGTTTTGAAGCCTCGAAGGTTGAAGCGTCTATCTTATACGGAAATATACCCAGAATGCGGCAGAACATGAAGCAAGGACACATCAGGGATTGAAAATCTTTGGCGTGGAATAGTTGCCATCCTTTTTCTTTTTCTTTGCCTTTTCCTTGGAAATTCGACGATAAATTGAACATGTTTAGCGGTATGTCACGAGAATAAAAGAAAAATTGAATTGTAGACAACTCATGAATTATTATTTACGTTATTGACACCATAACATCAATATAAATGTGATTGCAACAGGTTTTTTTCAAAGTATAGTCCTTGCATACTATATCTGTCTTTCTACGCGCATGAATTTATATGGATTCGATGTATATCCGGCGAATTTAAGTTTAAAACTGCGAACAATTGCTATTTTGTACAATGACACGAGACATAGAATTCGTTAGGTGTGATGTAACCATGGCGTTCTTCGATCGACAACTGTCATCTTTGTATAAAGAAATTATATATAATTGTTGTAACACATGACTCATTAAATCGTGTATACACATGGAACCGGCAGTATCCTGCGCAGTATCTCTGTGGACAGTGTGCCAGTTTTCAAAAATTCAATTATAATAATGATTACTTATTTTTTCATTGTGTGTGTGTGTGTATGTGCATGTACTAAACCTTGTTTTATCCTTTTATATACCTACATGTAAAAGTGTTCCTATACAAGTATACAGGTCAGGTATGAAAGATGAAACAGGGATACATTAAGGATTGAAAGTCCGTAGCGTAGAACAGCCACTGTTTGTTCCCCATTTTGCCTTTGACGTGTCGTTGCATTTTCAAACTCAACACGATTAGTAGAAATTTATAGGAGAACAACAATCTATATCACAAAATTTTGCCTAAATGTTATTAATTAGTCACTCTATAGCATTAATATAGATGTGATTACAAGAGTTTCTCTTATAAATGTAATTTTCAAATCCGTTTCTTCGTAACAACTGTGTAAACTGATATATGATGTCTACGTCCGATCTACACTCGATAAGTTCAATTTTAAAACTGCGAGCAAATGCAGCGTTAAGCAAAAATATAAGACTGAAGAATAAGTCATTTGTTAGTCGTGAAGTGACCATGGTTTCTTTGATCGACACTTCTTACTTTTGGGATAAAGTGCACAAAAAAAGTGATGTCTAATTGTAATAAATGACTCAACAAATTTGTGTGCACCACACACCATGCAAATAGGAAGCATAAACTGTGTAGTATCTGCAGGAATCAACAACTTCCTAAGAAATCGATAAATAATGACTGTTCGATTCTGAACTTAATATTCTCTCCCTCCTTTGCGCAGGATGTATAGTCTCTTATACTACAATTACGAAATTAATTTGGTTTATGCATTGATAAGTTAATTTTGTATTAATATATTTAATATGTAATCAAATATTATTTATTTAAGATCATTTGTTACATTATTCTTTGCCTAAATTTTATTAATACGTGAATACAACTACGTAATCGAAATTTACAGATGTCAAATTTAAATCAACTTAAACATTAATCAAAAATGGAACGCCAAAGTCGGTGGACTGATATGTTGTCCATAATTCGTGTTTTAAGTACAATCATATCTGTACCAGCGAATGCTCAGTGGTCGATAGTGAGACGCCGCCCGGAAAGCAGGGAGGTCCAGTTGAATCTGGCTGGGTGATTTCGCAAATTTCTTTATACCCTATATCCTCTTACATATACTTTTCGAATATATATCAGTGTTATGGACATTATTAATTTCATTATTTGTGAAAATAGGTACCTTTCTAGCTTTGTTGTGGTTACGTTTATCTATAACGGCGCGTGGTTCTAGTATATTTGATACTAAAAACTCACGAATTTATGGACACCATATCCGTCCGACCGAATTTGGCGTTCCATATTATTGATATTATCTTAATACGGTCAAAGCTTTTGTTAAAACAAAACATATACATACCGATTTTATATAATTATATAATTTATAATAAATTTATCTATATATGTATATATATATATATATATAAGTCTCTATATATATAGTGCAAAAATGTCTTTCTTTTATTCTGTATGAGATTATACTATAGTAGCACGAAGTTGCAGACTGAAGATTATGTTGAGCGTTTGCACTGTTTCGCTAATCATCAAATGCTGTTCTTTCAAGATTTTGAGTTCTATCAGCAGAAATTGATTTCTTTGCATGTGGCAATTCAATCTGGGAACATATGGCTTTATATCTTTCACTATAAGTTTTTGAATGTGCACCAGATTGTTGTTGATATTTTTGAAACAAGCCTTTAATATACAAACACAATTTACGTATAACATATTTATCTAGAACTTTATCAATGCCAAATATATTCCGAATTCTATGATTAGGACATTTGAACAATTTAGTTTAAACGTTTTCATTCTAAAAGAATAAGAATGTCCTTGCACGACTACGAAGATGATACCCAAGATATTCTTGACATTGATCAATCTACATAACTTTTGATATGATTCCGTGGATAGCTTAATTTGAAGAGTTTTCAAAAATTGTCTGTATAGCGAACGCATTCGTGGAATGCTCAAGATGTACGTGATTATCGCTATCAAACCGCTTCGTAAGGTAACCAAGATTCTTGGTTACGTCTCTATAGATAACTGTTTCACAAATTAATAATATCATATGAATATCAAGTAGAAAACGCAGCAAATGCAGATAACCATAGTCGACAGGATGTAATGCAGTTTTGAAACCTCGAAAGTCGAAGCCGTTGATCTTGTTCGGTCGTGCACGACTATGCGAATATGCGAACATGCGAATATGCGACTATGCGAATATGCGAACATGCGAATATGCGACTATGCGAATATGCAAACATGTGAATATACGACTATACGAATACACAAATATACAAATATGCGAATATACGAATATACGAATATGCGAGCAAGCGAATGATCAAATAACAATATCACGCTTCCATACGCACACATACACGCTGACACACGGTCACACAAGCACACCTATAAAGATCTTTACTAACATTATACCAAGATTCCGCATTAAAGAAAGCGACCGCGTCAAAGCATAGCGGCATCTCTAATCGGCGTCCTTTGACGGAAGGATCTGAAAACTTGCGGTCCGACTGATCTAATGGTCCCAAGTGGGGATTCGAATATATAATGCCTCGCGATTTTGGCTCAAGTCTCATTCGCGCTTAGAATTTCAGTCAGTAAAGATCTTTTGCGTGCGTGACTACGAATCAGAGATATTACGTGTATCTCCCAGGCGGTGTCATAGTTTGTCGTCGACTCAGGGCAATAGCCCCTAAGCGTTGTCGCGAAAGGAATCAGAGATATTACCGTGTATCTCCCAGGCGTTGTTATAGTTTGTCGTAGACTCAGGGCAATAGCCCCTAGGCGTTGTCGCGAAAAGAATACGAGACAGTGTATATCGTCTGTACAAAGAATTTAATAAACAATACGGCTTGTGTGAATACAAACGGTTCAGTGACAATTAATTATCCAGTGAACTCGAACAATAAAGAACAAACCACGGCGTAAATCTTAAACAATTTACGTCGACACAGAACAGATCTTGTATGGAAATATTCCGAGAATGCGACTAAAAGTGAAGCAAGGATATACATTAATGATTGAAAATCCGTGGCGTGGAACAGCTGCCGTCTTTTCCGCATTTTATTTTTGACGTGCCTTTGGATTTTCGAACTGAACATAATTAGCAGAACTTTATGGGAGAGTGACAGTCTATATATCGTAATCTGCAGCCTGAATATTATAATTAGTACACTGTATTAATTTCTTTCTAAATGTAGTTTATAAGTTTGTCTCTTTAGGGTAAGTCCGGGATAGATGCCCCCTTTGAGTAAAAGACGCCCCACCGTTGTCATTTTAACACTAAACACTGGATGTCGTTGATAGCGGATAAAATGACAACGGTGGGTCTTACCCAGAGGGGGCATTTTGAGAGTCCTTAAGGATTTTATAAATTTTATATATCTAAAAAATGTGCTAAGTATTATAATCGAAAGTTTTTTTTATTTCCATATGCGTATACATGCATGTATAATGATCGATTCTATATAAGTATAATAAAATCATCTCCCCTTCTTTGATTATGTATTTTTCCTTTTATATAACTGACTTATTTGTATATAACATTGCTTCAAGATTTTGCATCGCAAGAATGTGACGCGATCAAAAATTGTACCAGAATTAACATGTACGTCGTGATATTGCCAACCATCTAAAAACAAAGTAAAGAATATAAACAATAAATTTAATACATAAATATAAACAAGATGCATTTTATTAATTAAACAATTAAAGCAAATTGAATACTTACTGTTGCGAGCAGCGTCGCATCCACAGTGAAACCTTTCACCGAAAATGTATTTTCCCGATGCAATATTTGTAAAGAAAACAGCCGCAACTGCAACGTCAGATTACAAAATAGTTAATGTAAGAAAGAAAATATAGAATAAAAAACGCAATTACATTAAAATTTGATTTTTAATGTAAAATATTGCGTTAGCGTACAGTATATTTCCAGAGAAAATATAGATCACTTGCGTCTTTACTACCTCGTCTTTGATTTGCTCATCGCTGGTGCTATTAAGTACGTCGTGAATAGTGGTGCCGAGTTTTTGAGCCTGATTCTTGCCGGTTTCACAGGCCCACACAAATAGTATTATTTTTATAATGTCAAACATTATTGTTATAGAAAAAAAATTAAGAAAACGCCAATCAAGATTAATGCGTAATCCATCTTGCCAGCGCACTACATAGAAGTACAATTCAAAAGTGACACTAGAAAAGATTATAACTATAGTAGCAAGAAGTTGCAGACTGAAGATTATGTTCAACATTTTCACTGCGTCACTGATCATCAGATGCTGCTTCTTCAGGGTCTTGAGTTCTATCGCCAAAAATTGATTTCTTGGCATGTGGCAAACCAATCTAGGGACACATGGCTTTATGTCAATTACTATGAGCTTTTGCATATGTTGCAAATTCTGGTTAATTTTCTTAAAACAGGCCTTTAATACACATACACAATTCATATACATCATATTTATATGAAACTCCAACAGAGTCAAATACATACTGAATACCACAAACAGAACACTGAAACAGTTTACTTCAAACGGCTGTGTTTTAAAAAAGAAAATGTATAATTGCACGACTAAGAAGATAGTACCAAAGATGTCCTTGACATGGACCAATCTGGATAGCTTTTGATATGATTCCGGAGGTAGTTTTGAAGAGATTTCCAAAATAGTCTGTAACAAGTGCATTCGTGGACCGTTCAAAACGTGCGTGCTAATCGCTATGATGCCGTTGAACGTATAATAACTGACAGCCTCAAGAGTTTTGTGCATGCTTCCCAAGTTGATTTCAGAAATAAATTTGTGAATAAGTAACAGGTCAAAAACGCAGCAAACGCAGATAACCACTGTCGACAGGATGTAGCGCGGTCTTGTAGGCTCGAAACTCGAAGCATTGATTTTATATGGAAATATTCCGAGAATGCGACAAAAGTTGAAACAGGGATACATTAAGGACTGAAAGTCCGTGGCGTGGAAGAGCCCCCATCTTGTCCACATTTCTCGGCGTATTCTTGGATTTTTGAACTGAACACGATTAGTAAAAATTCATGGGAGAACAACAGTCTATATCATAATCTATTGCCTAAATGTTATTAATATCACATTCTAGCACTAAAGAGATGTGATCACAAGAGAGTTTTTTTTATAAAATGTAATTTTCCAATCCCTCTCTTTGTAACAACTGTGTAAACTGATATATGAATTTTACGTCCAATCTACACTCAATGAGTTTAATTTTAAAACTGCGAGCAAATGCCGCATATCGAGCAAAAATATCAAACTGAAGAAGTCACTTGTTAGTCGTGAAGTAACCATGACGTTCTTCGATCGGCATTTATCACTCTTGGGATGGAGTTAAAAAAAAATGATGTATCATTGTTATGGCATATGACTCACAAATTTACATTTATGTGTACACTCGTGAAATAGAAAGCATAAACTGTGCAATATCCTTATAAATCAGTAAATTTTTAATGATTCTACGAGAATTATAACGACCGTCTGTGACAGTTTCGAGTTTAATGTTCTCTCTTTATCTTTCTTTTCGCAGGATGTACAATATCTTTATATTACAGCTTTGAGATTTAATATTTTTGTTTATATGCAATATGCAAGTTGGTTTTTAAAAATCTAAATACTAATTGTATATATACATGTACAATGTACGCGCGCGCGCGTTTGTGTGTGTGTGTGTATATATATGTGCATGTACATACTAAACTTTGTTTTATCCTTTTACATGTATGTAAAAGTGTTTCTTCTACAAGTATACAGGTTTAAAATATCGCGTGACTATGATTTATATAATATTAACAATGATAAAAAAGTATTTTTGACATTTAAAAATGTTTTTTACATTTTTATTTGTCTTTTTTAATTAGATTGTGTAACATTGATTGCTATCTTTCTATCGCATGAACGCGATGCGTTTAAAAATTGCATTATGATTAATAAGTATGTAGTGACGTTACCTACTATCTGAAAGCAAAACCAAACTGATGAACAATTTATATTTATTCAATAAAGGCATATGATCGATTGTACTCACCGCAACAAGGAGCGTCGCGTCCACAGTAAGACCCTTCGCAGAGAACGTATTTTTGCTATGCAGTATTTGCAATGAAAATAGCTGCAACTGCACCATCCAATCGTAAAATATTTAAATACAAGATTGAGAACATGATTATACATGTATAGCAGGTTTAACGTGTTAAAACTATTTTAGCATATAAAATATAAAAAATATACGAATTAGATTACACTTTTTATTACCTCGTCTTTTATTTGCTTATTGTTGGTGCAGTTTAGCATATCATGAACGGTCGTGACAATTTCTGAGGCCTGATTCTTGCCGGTCTCGCAGGCCCACACAAGTAGCGTTATAATTATAACGTAATATCCTATTGACGATACAAGCGCAACGAGAAAATTTATATCAATATTAATAAATACTTCATCTTGCCAGCGTACTACATAGAAGTACACTTGAAAAGTAAGGTTCGAAAAGGTCATGATTATAGTAGCAAGGAGTTGCAAAGTGAAGATTATGTTCAGCATTTTCACAGCATCGCTAACCATCAGATGCCACTTCTTCAGGATCTTCAATTCTCTTAGCAAAAATGTATTTCTCTGCACATGATAGATTAATCTGAGGTCACATGGTTTTTTATCGTTTGTCATGGGAATTTGCATGTGTGCCAAACTGTTATTAATACTTTTGAAGCAGGCCTTTAATACACAAACACAATTCATGTACAACATATTTATCTGAAATACGAGCACGAAGAAGTACGTTCCGAACACATTAATTATGATGACAGTCAAATAATTTATTTCAGTTTTATAATGTATCCATTTCTTATGTCCAATAAGAGATGTACAAAGAGATGTACCCATGTGCACGATTAAGAAGATAATACCTAATATGTCCTTGACATAAATTAATCTCGACAGCTTTTCATACGACTTCGAAGATAGTTTTGAAGAGATTTCTAATATAGTCTGCAGCAAGCGCATTCGCGGACCACTCAAGACATACGTGATGATTGCTATGAAACCACTGAATATAATGTAACAAGTAGCTTCAAGATTTCTGGTCATGTCTTCCAAGTTGATTTCAGAAATGATAGTATTGCGAATGAATACCACATTAAAAACGCAGCAAACACAGACAATCACGGTCGACAATATGCAGTGCGATTTTCAAGGTTCGAAGATCGAAGCGTTAATCTTGTACGGAAATATTCCGAGAATACGACAAAACGTGAAGCAAGGATTCATTAAGGATTGAAAGTCCGTAGCGTGGAATAGTGGCCATTTTTTTCTTATTTTACTCGTAGCATATCGTTGGATTTTTGAACTGAACATGATTAATAGAAATTCATGGGAGAATAATAATCGATATCATAATCTACAGTCTCAGTGTTATTAAATAAGACACTTTATAATTGATATAGATATGATTTGTCAGAACTTTTTTTCTAAGTCTTGAAGTAAACTGATATGGACTCCAATTCCTATCTCGATGAATTTAAGTTCAAAACTATGAGTAAATGGTGCGTAAGCAGAAGGACAAACCTAAAGAAGCCTTTTGTTAGTCGTGAAGTAATCATGGCATTCTTCGATCGGTACTAATCGTTCTTGGAAATGGATTACAACAAATATGCGTGTAATTGTTGTAACTCTTATAATTTTATAAATTATATGTGCGTACATGACATAGAAAATATAAACTTTGCAATATTTGCATGAATCAGGAACTCTATGCATTAATAACGACACTAAACTTCTATTAACAACTTTTCGTTTTGCTATATGCGTAACAGAAGTTACGTTTAGAAATAAAATTATAATGCAATAGCCGTAAGCCGTAATGTTTACATGTCTCTTCCGATGCATAACGTCCGCAATTAATTTTGTGAAAATCCAAATAACAGAAAAACGGTTTCTTATAGTAATTTTACATTAAATATGAAAAGAAGTCAAAACTGTTTTAAAGTTTAAAAATTATTTAGAAGAAAAAAATTTATCGAAGATGTTGGATATACATAGAGGAAAGTCCCCTATTATGAGATAGGTTCCTAATATGGCCCTATCTGGGCCTATTAGTTTAACAGAAACTCCGTTATCTCATATTAGGAATCCTATCTCATAATAGGGGACTTTCTTCTATATCTTTGCTTGTTTCTATAGAAATAAATATTGTATATGTATTTCTATACATAATATATGTAATATAAGTTATAAATGTGTAAATATATAAGATGATCTCTTTTATTTTTATATCAAAAATTACAATTAAATTTATACATCTAACAATAAAGTTTATAATCTTTAGTATAAACTCTTAATTGCATTTGGTAATAATACGGTGTTTGATAATAATTTATATTAGCCGGCTTATTTATATTAATTTGATATTTAATTTGTCGTAATTTTATTGTAATAACAATTAGAAAGTTGAATTATGTGATATATTTGAAATTTTATTTATGATGTACATATACATATATATATGTATAACTATACTAATATATGTACATACAATATACATACGTATATGAAGCTTTCAGTTATATCCATTTATAAATATAAAGTGTAAGTAATATAAAAATGTCTCTGCACAAGTAAAAAACATTGCGACAATAATTTATTAACAGTGACAATAAATAATATTGTTAATTTTTAAATGCACTTTTTACCTGATTCTGCACTTTTTTAATTATGTTTTCTAACACTAGTTGCTGTCTTTTCGTCGCAAGAATGCGACATATTTAAAAATTGTATCAATATTATTAAATACGTAGCAATATTAGCCACTATCTAAAAGTAAAACAAAAATGTAATTTTATTAATTAAAACAAATAATTTATTACTTACTGTTGTGAGAAGCGTCGCATCCACAGTGAGACCTTTCGCCGAAAATATATTTTCGCAATGTAGTATTTGTAAAGAAAACATATGCAACTGCAATGTTAGATAACGAAATAATTAAATACAGGGAAGTAGAATTAATAAACGCGATTCAATCTATTTAATGTTAAAGAATTCTCCTTAGCGTACAGTACATTAAAAAAATATATATATAGATAAAATTACATCATTACCTCGTTTTTCATTTGCTCATCATTGGTACTGTTAAGTAGATTATGAATGGTAACACTGATTTCTTGGGCCTGATTCTTACAGGTCTCGCAGGCCCACACAAGTAGCGTTATTTTTAAAATGTTATATGCCATACGCATTAAAAACATATCGAGCAACTGTTTATCTAAGCTAAAGAACCACCCATCTTGCCACCGAACTGCAGAGAAGTACAGTTCAAAAGTGATATTAGAAAAGATCATGACCATAGTAGCAAGGAGTTGCAGACTGAAGATCATATTTAGCATTTGCACTGTCTGGCTAACCATCAGATGTTGCTTCATTAAGGTTTTGAGTTCTATCTGCAAAAATTGATTTCTTTGCATGAAACAAATTAAGCTGGGAGCAAGTGACTTTATATCGTTTATCATGAGTTTTTGTATATGTGCCAGATTGCTATTGATTCTCTCGAAACAAGCCTTTAATACACAAACACAGTTTATGTACAGCATATTTATCTGAAATTCCAGCAAGTTGGAATATAGTACGAACATCATGTTCAGGACAGACATACAATTCATTTCAAGCCTTTGTATTTTAGAAAAATTTATGCATAATTGCGTGACTCGGAAGATAATGCCCAGTATATCCTTGACGTGGATAAATCTAGACATCTGTTGATATGATTCTACAGGTAATTTCGAAGAGATCTTCAACATAGTCTGTAGCAAGCGCATTCGTGGTCCGTTCAAGACGTGCGTGCTGATCACTATGATGCCGCTGAACGTATAATAAACGATAAACTGAATAATCCTGGTTACATCTCCAAAGTAATTAGAAATGATAATATAGTAAATGAGTGATAAGTAGAGAACGCAGGAAACGCAGACAATCACGGTCGATACAATGTAATGCGGTTTTGAGACCATGAAAGTCGAAGTGTTGAGTTTATATGGAAATATTACGAGCATGCGGCAAAAGATGAAACAGGGATACATCAAGGATTGGAAGTCCGTAGCGTAGAACAGCCACTGTTTGTTTCCCATTTTGCTTTTGACGTGTCGTTGCATTTTCAAACTCATCACGATTAGTAGAAATTTATAGGAGAACAACAATCTATATCACAAAATCTTGCCCAAATGTTATTAATTAGTCACTCTAGCATTAATATAGATGTGATTACAAGAGTTTCTTTTATAAATGTAATTTTCAAATCCGTTTCTTCGTAACAACTGTGTAAACTGATATGAATTCTACGTCCCATCTACACTCAATGAGTTTAATTTTAAAACTGCGAGCAAATGCCGCGTCAAGCAAAAATATCAAACTAAAGAAGTCACTTGTTAGTCGTGAAGTAACCATGACGTTCTTCGATCGGCATTTATCACTCTTGGAATGGAGTTAAAAAAAATTGATGTATCATTGCTATGGCATATGACTCACAAATTTACACTTATGTGTATACTCATGAAATAGGAAGCATAAACTATGCAATATCCATATAAATTAGTAATTTTTAAATGATTCTACGAGATCCATTATAACAACTGTCTGTGATTTCGAGTTTAATATTCTCTCTCTTTATCTTCTTTTTCGCAGGATGTACAATATCTTTATATTACAACTTTGAGATTTAATATTTTTGTTAATATGCAATATGCAAGTTATTTTTTTAAATATCTAAATATAAATATGTATATAGTTTGCCGATTAAAATTATATATTGATTAACAGTATTTTTCGTCATTCTTTAAACAATCATGAATTACAAATATATTTATAACTTTAATATATATTAAATTTAATTTAATTTATATAATATAACGATACCTATACAATTATAAATTATAAAATGTTAAGCGGTTATATTCTAATCATAACGAAAGAAAATAATAATAATCCAATATATAAAAACCAGGTATTTCTAATATCTAAAATACATTTATTCCTTTAATTATATTTCTTCTTCTAATTAAATTACTTATATAATATCGTTTGCCGTTTTTCTTTCGCAAGAATATGACATGCGCATAAATTGGAATAATATTAATACGTATGTAACGATGCTACCCACTATCTAAAAGCAAAATTTATAAAATAAATAAAATGTATTTTATTTATTAATAATTTTGTTAAAAAATCGTGTAATTAAGAATTAATTAAAGCATATCAATCACTTACTGTGTACATATGAAAGAAGGGAGTCATTTTTGACGTGAAGACGCGTCTCAAAATGAGCCCAACTAGTAGATAAAGAAAACCAATGATATCTTTAGTGTGGATCAGTCTAGATAGCTTTTGATAGGATTCTGCGGGTAGTCCTGAAGAGATCTTCAATATAATCTGGAGCAAGCGCATTCGCGGGCCGCTTAAAATGAATGTGACGACCATTATAAGACCGCCAAACACATTCGCGCAGTAACTTCCAACATCCCAGGGTAAATTTTTCATATTGATTTCTTCAAATTGATATTTTCAAGAAATGAAAAAATCACATAGAGCTATCAGTGCGTAAGTACCATAAACACAAATAACGACAGTCCACAGAATATAATGCAGTTTTGAAGCCTCGAAGGTTGAAGCGTCGATCTTATACGGAAATATACCCAGGATACGGCAGAACATGAAGCAAGGACACATCAGGGATTGAAAATCCTTGGCGTGAAATAGTCGCCATCCTTTTTCTTTTTCTTTGCCTTTTCCTTGGAAATTCGACGATAAATTGAACATGTTTAGCGGTATGTCACGAGAATAAAAGAAAAATTGAATTGTAGACAACAACTCATGAATTATTATTTACGTTATTGACACCATAACATCAATATAAATGTGATTGCAACAGGTTTTTTTCAAAGTATAGTCCTTGCATACTATATCTGTCTTTCTACGCGCATGAATTTATATGGATTCGATGTATATCCGGCGAATTTAAGTTTAAAACTGCGAACAATTGCTATCTTGTACAATGACACGAAACATAGAATTCGTTAGGTGTGATGTAACCATGGCGTTCTTCGATCGACAACTGTCATCTTTGTATAAAGAAATTATATATAATTGTTGTAACACATGACTCATCAAATCGTGTATACACATGGAACCGGCAGTATCCTGCGCAGTATCTCTGTGGACAGTGTGCCAGTTTTCAAAAATTCAATTATAATAATGATTACTTATTTTTTCATTGTGTGTGTGTGTGTGTGTGTATGTGCATGTACTAAACCTTGTGTTATCCTTTTATATACAATACTATATTAAGAGAGAAAAAGACATGTGTGAACAAATTTGATATATATATTTATATATTGAATTATATATATTTATATATATTTATATATGGGTGTACCAGACCTAACGTACCACCCGTTAATGGCAGATTCCTGAGATCATTTGGAGACAAAAATCTTAATGCCAAAATGTCGAGGCTGCCAAATTGTCATCCCGATATTCGTCGGTCTTGCGAACAGTGTACAAAGAAATAAAGTGAATAATAGTTTCAAATATTTCTATCGAGTTGAGTAAAGTGTGGAAGAGTTGTTTTGACATGCGACGTCCCTGAATGCGTAAAATTTTGACAAGCACACTAGTAAACTTTGAACCTTTCCCATTTAAACACTGTAGCAGCCTCGACATTTTGGCATTAAGATTTTTGTCTCCAAATGATCTCAGCAATCTACCATTAACGGGTGGTACGTTAGGTCTGGTACACCCTGTATATATTTATATATATTTATACATATTTATATCTATTCATATATAAAAAATTTTTTACCGGGAAGTATAATACTGACAGTGAATATTGAAATGTGCACGACATTAATAACGATATTACGGCGTATATAACGACTAAACACTAATTTTGATCAAATTTGCGTTTTTGAATTACAATCTAGATTCCTATAAGAATAAATATTAATATAAAAAACTATAATATATACTTAATTCTTTAAATATTAATATTTATCTTTATAGGAATCTATTCAAAAACGCAAATTTTATCAAAAGTTTTTAGTGTTTATTTATTATATACGTTATAATATCGTTATTAATGTCGTGCATTTCAATATTCACTGTCAGTACTAAAAATGGTTCATGTTACATATACGCTGGGCCCAATTAACATATAGATATAAATGTCTATAATATACAGGGTGAAAAGAAACTATAGGTACAAACTTCTAGGGATGGTAGAGGGGATTGAAATAATCATTTTTTGCTTATAAAGTAGTAGTCAAAAATGCTTCCTTTTTGCTTAGACACTGGATAAAGGATGATGATTGGAACACAAAACGGCTATATCAAAACGTTTTATTTGACTCAAACACGGTTATTTTCTGGTCGGTAATTTATGATTCCGTGTGTAAAATTACATACAGCAATTCCAAAGAGGCGGACAAAAATTTCCATTCGTATAGGTAACGCAGTATACAATACACGTTATACGAAAGGAAATTTTTGCTCGCCTTTTTAAAATTGCTGTACGTAATTGTACACACGGCGTCATAAAATGCCTTAATCGTCAGAAAATATTAACTGCGTTCGAGTCAAATAAAACGTTTTGGTATAGCCGTTTTGTGTTCCAATCGTCACCCTTTTACCTAGTGCCTAAGCGAAAAGGAGGCATTTTTGACGTACTACTACTTTATAAGCAAAAAATGTTTATTTTAATCCCCTCTACCATCCCTAGAAGTTTGTACCTATAGTTTCTCTTCACCCTGTATAAAAATGCCTACTATACATATATGTATATAGAGACTAATTTAGAGTTTGAATATTAATTATTAAATACTTTAATTTTAAAGTCAAATATTTTATATTAACACTACAAAAAATAACGAAAAAGTAACGAATCGTTACTTTCTTAGTAACGGTAACGGTACAAACGCGTTACCTTTTAAAATTAATAACGAGTAACGGTAACAAGTTACTTTTTACAAAAAGTAACGGTAACGGTAACGCGTTACTTTTATGAAGTAACGTTCCCAACTCTGAATATGTATATTGATTTCAAAGTAATAAAAAAAACTGATCAGAGAGATATTTGATTCTGAGATTATGATCTTCTGAAATCTTACTGTATATTGATGTAAGAAAACTTTGTATCAAAAAGAGTTTAAAATCTTTATAGAGGGTTTTGCGATGGCTTTTTAACACGACGCGGAAAAGACTTAGGTCGATGAGTTGTAGCCTCTGTTGAATATCCATACAGCACAAAAACCTCTTAAAATATTTTTAAGATATTTTTTAGGAAGTTTAAAATAATTTAAAATAATTTATAAAAATATTTTTAGAATGTTTCTCTCTGCCAAATCATGGAAAAAAATATTTTCAAAAATGTTTTAAAAGATTAAATACAAATACATTTAATAATATTTCTAAAAGATTACATACAAATATATTTAATAAAATCTTTTAGAAATATTGTTTCACAAAATAAAATATGTTTAAAATTTAAATATATTTTATTTTTCGAAGCAATATGTCTAAAAATTTTACAAATATTGAATATATTTGTATGCAATCTTTTAAGAACATTTTTGAAAATATTTTTTTGACATGATCTGGCATAGAAACATTTTAAAAATATTTTTGTAAACTATTTTAAAAAATATTTTGTGCTGTATGGGTATGATTCTTTCGCAACGTTTGAAGCGATCGTATCGATTCGATTTGAATAGCAAGACGAAAACGTGACCGATTGCTGCGTTTGATACCCGTATAAAAAGTAATAAGGTAATAAGAAAAGTAAATTAACTTCGAAGAAAAACCCATAACTGGATACATAACAGACACGTGTCAGTGACAGTGCGATTTTCTATACTCAACGAGAGACTGCGGTTGGTTCTGCGCATAGGCGGGCAAAGTGGGGGTAAAGTTCCAAGAGCGTGGCGTATCGTATACGTAAACAGACGTTCCGTGGGGGGAGACCTGCGCGAGACAGACGAGTTTTCGTCCGATCTAACCGCTGTCTCTCGTTGGACAGAGTATATAAGAAAATCTAAAACGTTATACAATCGATAGCTTTAATAGAACAGCTAGGAGTAATAAATATATAGCTCGATAAAGAATTTAATCAAAGTTTTTAATCGAAATCTGTATATACATATATGAGAGACAGAAAGAATCGATTTTCACCTTATTAGACAAAAGGTATTATTTTTACCTTAGACAAAGGTATATTTTTTTCACGTAAGTTTACATAATTAGTATACACATATATAGATATAGTTAATAAAATATGAATAATAAGATACGAAACCACCCATTTCAAGCAAATATTCGATAAAATAACTCTTCTCTCGAATTCTTACAAAAATGATCGTTATTTGTAACAATCTCAATCACGTGCGGAATGTTGTTTCAAGGCATTTCAAAGCATTCTCAAACACGGAGCACGCGCGTGATATTAATTTTATTCTAACCGTAGCATCTAAAGTCGAATATTGAAAGTTATTTTAATCCTGCTTGATTGAGTGTGAGTTTCAAAGGAGTCAAGTGAAACAAATATAGAAATTAAAGGATATTGAATAGAGAGATGTAACGTTATAGAGAATCACAATATATATTACTTTCTGTAGCATTAAATTATACAATTATTATTTTATCGTCATCCATTATAATTTATTAATAGTATAACATTTTATATATATATATATATATATATATAGTAGATTATAATTATAAATGTATTATTATTATTATTATTATCATTTGAAATCGGCAATGCATAATAATCAACATCATCATAGTTTCTTTACATCATATTATACCGGATCCAAATCGAGCGAACAAGCGTGAACAAACATGAATGAGCAACTTACTTCGACGGGGATAAATGGCGCGGCGCGCGGCGCCGCGATATTGGCCGTTCGCCCTAATTGAAGTTGCTCATTTGTGCTTGACCCTTCTTGCTTCCTCGTTTCGTCTAAAATTCTAAATCCAGCTTTATACACATGGACAGAAGGATAAGATCGACGTTGGGTTGAGAATCAGAAGCTTTTGCGAAACAACTGGAAATATCGTCCATAAATAGATTTTCTAATTGTGTCAGAAAAGAGTGTATAACATTATTATTATACAACAACATCATTATAGGCACAATTGTTGTCGCTTATACAAGGTGTTTATCGTAATGGTCGGCACAATTTTTAAAACGCTTCCAAGAAAGAGACGCAGTTTAAATAACAGATTATAAGGTTTCACGCAAGCTACAACTCGCAATAAAAGAAAATTGGAAAAAAATATTTTTCATAAAAAATTCAATATTACTTTGAATTTTTTAAACGGCTATATACTATTTTTCTATCATAAAATTGTAGGGAACTTTTAAACAAATTCAACGCACTAATAGAAATGTCACTTCTATTGGTATTTAATATCAAATTTGTAGCCTTTTCTTGAGAATGCAGCACTTATATATAAATTCTGACTAGAAATGTACCTAAATATAAACGCTGAAAATTGTCTAGGAACAATTTTGTAAACATAATATCAGTATTTCTCAAATTTTTTTTCGAAGTGGATATTAATCGTTGTTTTAATAGCAGCATGAACATTATTCTAATTCAAAATAATACTACAAATTTTATATTAAATATCAATAGAAGTGACATTTCGGATAGTGCGTTGAATTTGTCTTAAAATCCCCTACAATATTATGAAAGAAAAATAGCATGGTGCCGTTTAAAAAATTTAAGGTAATATTGAATTTTTATATTAAAAAAATTTTTTTCCAATTTTTTTATCGCGAGTTGTAGCTTGCTTGAAACAGATAAATGTTCACCTTACAATTTTTTTTAAACTGTCGGAAGCGTTTCAAAAACCGTTATGATGAACACCCTGTATATCTTTTAGCGCGTCAGCTCTTCATAATTATTTCGTTATTTGGATAATTACGATAACGCGCGACTCATGGTCTTTGGTAAATAAATGGTAAGGGATAAGGAAAAGAGATGTGCGTATTGCTGAGCGCGAATGAGAAAGAGAAGTTTATCCATCGTATATAATTATCTTAACGATTTAATTGCTTTGCAAAGTCATGTCATTGTACTTTCAATTACGCACGCGTAACTGTGCGATGCTTCTAAACAATACGCTTAATCGTGTAAAAATGGACAATTAATGTCGTTTTATCAAGTTTAAGCGCTCTAATAATTATCAGTTGATTTTAACTGGTGATTGCAAATTGATTTCTAATGTCTGGCTCGAATCTCTAATCTATGGCTGACAAATTCACAGGGAGAAAAGGAAAGACGAACCTTGATAGAGAGGGAAACTTTTATACGTGAGAATACGCTTGAAATATATGTGTGCGTATTATATTTCCTTCGAATTTTACTATATTCTTCCTATAGTATAAAGTAATTGAAATTATTTTCCCTCATTTATGGTGACGAATATTGAAGATATATTATATATATATAAAAGTACATGTTCTTTATCAATTATTTTATCTCTGTCTCTTTCTCTCTCGTATTGTGGCATATTAAATTAATAAAATTAAAAAGTTATGTGTTAAACAATATGTTATATTAAATATATCTTCAATATTAATTCTCCATATAAAAAATTTTAATGAATGTAGATGTACCTCTCCCATTCTAAACTCAAAAAGTGACACTCGCCCGTGGATGCAACACGCGTGAAATGTGTCTCGTCATTATAAATCTGCTAGCAGTACCTATATATTTCACAGTCTGTATATATACAGGAAAAATTGCATTCAAATTCGATTTGATTTTTCGATGTATTATTGCGTAGCGTATGCGTATCGGGAATTAACGATCGATCGACACGATACGATCGATCGTATTTGTATATGTATAGTTGTCGCTTTTTGTTTAGCACCATTCGTTCGCTGACTACGAAACTCGTCAGTGGGGTTTGCTAGCAGCTTACAATTAGTTGTGATTATACAGAACGTTATCAGTGAAATTACGACGCTGCGTGTACGTTCTGTAGAATGTAGATACAAAAATACAATAAAAGAAAAAAGTTTATGTTTGCTTTCATCGTTAAACTTTTTGCCAAAAATTAGTTTCTAACAATAAGATCACATTTCTATGTGTAAATACATCGATATATAGTATATATGTATATCGTTGATTTAATTCTCTGTTTGCATTTTGATTGCATTTTGTACTCCGATGATGTTCGTTATAGCGAGATGTATAAATCTAGGCATATAACTCATCATAGTAATTTAATGATTTTTTGATGCATCTTGCGTTATTTTATCTCTTAATTTGTACAGAGTACCTACATAGGTAATAGGAAATTGCTGAGACTAAAGATTTACCATATATTGTTTGCGTCTAAGTAATTACCCAGGTTTCATCACATTTTGCGATTATATTGATAATTAAAAAATGCACTAAAATGGAAAGAATTTGAATATTATTTACAACAGATTGCAAACAATGTGTTATTAATAATCGAGTATATCTTGATATATTCACAACATATTTTTAAAAAAGTTGGATAGCTATCTTTTTTTTATAAATAAATGTGTAAGAAATGTAAACCGATGTTATAAACCGGTGTTGGATATTTCTTGGAAAGGAAAATTTCTAATACCACTGATTAAATTGCACCATAAACGCTTACTTATGGATTCGAATATCTACTTGGATCTGCAATGTATTTGCATTTACCTACGTACATTCGATAGAATTTTTATTAAGATGACTTGACTCTCATCGTCGCGTGAACGTGACATGGTAATCAAAATAAGACAGCCTCGTCGTTTTCTGATAATGCGTAAACACGCGTTTTTGCATTAAGGCAAAATTATACAGGTACGATTGAAAAATGTTTGTGCTGAACGTAAGAGAAAGTTAAACGAATTTGGCAGAGTTGGCTGTAATAACCTGGTGTATTTTTGCAATTGCTTTCCGCTGCCGTTATTGCGACTAATATTATTCTCATGGTTATTACTATCATATGGATTGTTATCGTGATTAGTATTATTTACCATTAATATCGTTATTTATTATTTTACGCAGTCATTGGCAAAATTTTTTTACACGTCACATACCGCACGCCGCATGACGCGCATCCTGCAAACAACAGAGTTTTAATTTATTCGTTGTTTGTAGAATATACGGGTGGAGTTCCGAAAACAGTGTACCTCTGATTTCGATGAGACTTTGTAAAAAGCTTCATTTCGAGTTAAGATAAAAGCCCTTAAAGGGAATTTTGGCGACTTCTATAACAAAGCCATTTTTTTAATATAAAATGATAAAAAGTATAAGAAGATTTTAACAATTCTACGGAATTATAAATTAAATATTAAAACATGTTCCACATGGGTTCTCAACTTTCCATGTGAAGCGAGATCCACCCCACCTCACCTCCTGCTTAAAAGGCAAAACGAGGTCTATCAATATACGGTTCAGGTTTTCAACTTTTCACGCGAAGCGAGATCCACCTCACCCCACCCCTGCTTAGAGGACGAAACGAGGTCTATCATATTGTATGTACGGATCGGGCTTTCAACTTTCCACGCGAAGCGAGGTCCAATCCTACCCCACCCCACCTTTATAGGGCAATCAGGGCGAAACGAGGTCTATTATTGTACGGTTCGGGCACAAATACTGTGGTTCGGGTTTTCAACTTTCCACGCGAAGCGAGATTCACTCCATCCCACCCCTGTTTACAGGATGAAACGAGGTCTATCATTATACGGTTCCACATAGGTTTCAATATCGTCAGATCAACCTAACTGGCGCTTTGAAAATCGAAGTATTATTTAAAAAGTCATATTATTTATTTTTAACTTTAATACTGCACATCTCGAGAACGTAGAGCATATAGAGAGTTAGCTCTATAAGACCTATATAATTTTTTGTTTAGCGTAAAAAATACTACCAGAAACCATCATTAATATAAACACTTATCATTCTTTTTACTGTTTTATCTAAAAAAACTGGCTTTCTTATAGGAGTCGCCAAAATTCGCTCATTTTAACCCAAAATAAATCTTTTTACAAAGTTTTATCGAAATCGGAGGTACACCGTTTTTGGAACTTTATCCGAATACACTTCCATATACACAAATGTTTACACATTTCCGTTATAAATTGCATGATTTTTACACTTGTTGCTCATATAATTTCACATACTCTTTTAGTATATCTTATCGCGTAGTACTGTATTTTAGCGCGTTTTTTGGCTATTTTAATATAAAAAAACAATATAATCGAATTTGACTTAACAATCTTTTCCCGGACGAAATTAGATGCTGCTCGATGATCAATGCTCGATGATGAAGTACAAGCTTACATATCGCTAACATTGTTGGGAAAAGGCAGCTAGGAAAAAGGTATAGATGTTTCGGAGATGTTTCATAAGTTAAATTTTATGCGTATTATTTACGATAGCGTATTTTGCAAAATCTACTGATTTTGTGATCAACTTCATTACTATCACGTAGAAGATCAATGCAAAAGATCACTGAATTAAAGCACAGTAGAAATGGTAATTAATTCTGCAAAATTTGACTCTTACACTCTAAAGATAAGAGGATTTTAATTTTGCAGAATAAATTCTTATCTTAACGTTTGTAATTTACTTACTTTTTATAAGATAATAATTCGTAATTTGCAGGACATTATATCCTAAGCTAAATTCAATAAACTTTCGCATTAAGATCTAATTCCGTTTGCGTGTTAATGCAAACGTTCCATCTTTTCGTGTAAAACAACGGTATTTGCAAAATATTGACGAATACGTAGCTTAAATTATCTCCTTGTCTTGGAAATGGAAGAACTAAAATGTGAAAGGCATGAAACTTTTAGAAATAGATTACAATTATCGTTGCTATCTTGTATTGTTTTCTATGTTAAAAAATAAGTCGCATGTTCGAAATGTAATCGCGCATGTAGCGTGTTCGCGTTATCGCGAACACAGAAGCATAGAAGGCTTTCGTTCGAGTGGCGGGACCTTGATGCACATCCTAAAAATCATAAATATTAATAGGTAAGATTGTGTATGTGCCTTCCGAATTCAGGATTAGATAAGGAAAGTAAAGATAATAATTATACACGTATATACAATGCATTCATCGTGCTTCATCGACAATAACGTCTCCAAAAGGTTTCAAAACTTTTCAATTAAACTCGGTGATATGCAATCAGGTCGAAAAACCCGGCTGAAGAATAGGAGCAAGCAGAATTAATGCATTTCCACAAGCAGATTATTGAACACATGAGATGTATCGGACTATCATTGGGGACAGGCACTCTCTCATGCGCGATACCATTAGCAAAGTCACTCATTTCTAAACTCGGAGAGTCTTACCTATCCTATTCGCTCAGTACTGGCAGTAAGGACCTTACGCGAGAAAAGTTGTATTAGGGCATGTTTCGTAATATTAAATAATAAATATAGACATGTTCGTAATAACGCTTGAAAATCTTTTAAGATTTTAATTGTAAATGTAACGAGACTCTACAGTTTTCTCATTAGAACTTGGAAATATTTAGCTTAATATTTAAAACAATATTGTTAAATTTTAGGATACTCACAACTCGATGCTCTGGATAGTGGATGTGGGACATGTTGTATCGACTTTCACATGACAATGTTTGTGACACTTCATCTGACAGTCTCTGCATTCGTAGCCCTGCTTACCAAGCCTTCGTGCGAGGGTTCTTTTACACACCTCGCAAACTGTTCCTCTAAAAAACAAAGTAAATCGGGCGATTATATTTCGTATATCGTTATCGATATTATTATTCTGTCAAAAAATTAAACGCACTATTGTAAAGCTTATTATTGATCAATGGTGACCAGTAACTTCACGTACAGTAAAATGCATTAATTCACAGAAAAAAGAACATTTAATAACAATGAAGATATGTTACAATGAAGAAGGAGAAATCGGAAGAAGAAGATATCAATCTCATCAAAATAATCATATTGTATTCTTTATGAGACAATTATAATATTTAAATTAAATTATAATATTCTTGAAATACAAGAATAAAATTCTTTAAGAAAATTATATATTCTTGCTTATAAACTCCTCACAAAAATTAGAGAAACACTTAAATTTTCTTAAAAAATAGGCAAAGTTTAAGCAGCTGTATCTTCGTTAAAAATAAACAAAATTTAAGTTTAAAAAAAGGGTTTTAAAGCTTAAAATCTCTACATTCAAAAGGTCACTATTTTCTTTTAGTTTCTGTGAGTTTGGTAACTTTTACATATAGAAAACTACGAGCTGGACAAAATAGGAAGTTTTCTTCTCACTTTGTGGGCCTGTCACGTGCCCAAAAAAAACCTGCAAAATTTTTTTACTTTTTAATGTAAAAGCTTGAAGTTTTCCCTACAAAATCTTTTTTTAAAAATGTTTCTACGATTTTTTGTTACTGAGTTATCGCGGATTGAATAAGAAATGAGCATTTTGACTTTGATTGCTCATAACTCCGTTAAAAATTATTGTACCGCAATTTAAAAAAGAGATTTTTAAAGCTGAAACTTTGCTCTATTGAATGGCATAATTGCCAAATTTTTTTAAATAACATATAGACATGATGCAAATGGATAAAAATAATGTAAAAATTAACGACTTTCCCTTTTTTATTTCAACCTCCAAACAATTGTGCAGAACAACAACAAAACTTTATTCTTCACGTTTTTTGTACTTTTAAGTACCCCACATTTAAAAAAATTGCTATGAGATTTTTTTCATGGTGGCCACTGTGGTTTTATGGGGCAAAACGTACAAAAAATTGTGAAATTGCTTAATTTCAGTGCAAAAAAATTACCAAACTACAGAAACTAAAAGAAAATAGTGACCTTTTGAAAGTAGAGATTTTAAGCTTTAAAACCCTTTTTTTTAACTTAAATTTCGTTCATTTTTAACGAAGATACAGCTGCCCGAATTTTGCCTATTTTTTAAGAAAATTCAAGTGTTCCTCTAATTTTTGTGAGGAGTTTATATGAAACAAAATGATTGTGTTGATTTGAATATATCGTCTTGATTAGAGACTCATTTTTTGTGGGGTTTCTGTGTTTGCTGGGTTATAGCCTGACTTATCGGCATAAAAAAATGCAAGATGAAATAAAAAGAGAAAACTAGTTACTTCTTATTCTTCTCGTTATGCATTTTAATATTTCGATGAACCGCGCACGTCTTGATTATTAAAAACCCAGCGACCGATAAGTCAGGCTATTATGACCCAATGAATCAATGCACCTTACTGTACATTATTGCCAGCAATTGTATTGATAATATTGTCATATCGGCAAGATAATATAACTCACCCCGCCATGTGTTTGGCGATAAATGTATGATCGTTAAATATGTGCAGCTTTGTCCCCTTTTTTCTCCATTTGCTTTTCTGTGCGAGGGAAAGTGGTACGAGGTAGTGTCTAAAATTATAGCAAGAGGAACGATATAACATAAAATGGTGTAAAGATATCATGCCTTCTTCTAAAAATATCTACAAAAAGAGGGAGAAGAAGAGGGAGTGACTTACTTCTTTATACCGTTCTCCAGAGTCTCAAGAACGAGCGTGGAAGCTTCGTTGACGTACGTTCTCGTAGATGTTCCGCTTATACCCGAGGCTTCGCTCAAACTCGATCGTCTCGATTGTTCTGGTACCGACAGATGAGCTAAAAGGAAAAACAATTCGATATTAGCAAACGTATAAATATACGCTAACGTTTGCTAATGCAGATAAAAGAATGAAAAAGTAACTTAATTGAAGAGCAAAAACAAAGAAATTATATACCAATAAAAAATGCACTCGTCTCCACTATTATGTTAGTTAGGCACAACCGATAAAAAAAGCCTATTATTTTATCGTAAGTATAAAACGCCTGTAACGTATTATGACAAGTTGTAATGATCAATTATTGTTGGGAAGATATAAGTAATCGGGTTTTTTCAAGTTCAAACTATTATTAATTTTATTGAATCCGTAAATTGAGATCTAGGAATATAACGCAATTTTTTCAAATTTATTAACGCTCATCGTTTATATTATCGATTTTGCCTGTTGAAAAGCAAAGTTTCCGCATTACGTTCTTTCTTGCTAACAATAAGATACTTACCAAAGTCGAGTACCGTGAGGTGAGAGTTACATACATGTGAGCAAGACAGAGTGTGCATAAATGAATACAATACAATACAATCAAAAAATGACTAAAATCTTAAAGTTAATAAAATATACAATGATAAAAACTGGTATAATTTCATTAATAGATCTCCTGTATACGGATTTATGTCAATTGCAATCAAGTGAATTATTTCTTAAGTACATGCAATAGATATGAAACACGCGATCATTAAAAACTATATATGTCGCTACAGACGTGACAAAATTTTTAATTTACGAAAAGGAACGCTGAAAAGACAGTACTGAAACCTTACCAGAGCCAGGATCGCGAGCTCTGTCGGCGGATATTGATCTTGAATGAGCATCTTCATGATTGATCTCTCCTTCAGGACCCACTGATCTACTTCTCGTCTTGGACCGACTCAGTCGCTTCTTTATGGTACCAAAGAAATCGCGTCGTTTTCTTCGTGTTCTTCCTCTCTCTATACAAAATAAATGTTGTTTATTATATTTCACAAATTATTGCAAGAATACATGATGAATACGTGATAAATACAACATTATAAGCAAAAATGAAATTGTCTTAATATAAAAATTATAATTTTAGTATAATTTTCCTAGGTTGAGATATTTTAATCGCTACAAAAGTCTTACCTTCTGAATTGGAAGAATTAGGCGTGCTTTCTGGTCCCGAAATAGCATTGACATCTTTTGCTCCGTGCTGCAAAGAGATCATATTAAAAAATTATACAAGGTGCAAGAATGATTTCTCTTGTTGCGCCCCTCCCCCTCCTCCTCCCCATCATGCGTTTATCAAGAGAAGAACGGTATTAGAAATTCACTTGCCTCCGGGGATATCTCTTGCCAGTTTCCATTCTCCGTCAGAGTGACCTGTTACACATTAGTAAAATACACAGCACTCAACCACGGTTAATAGGTACTTTCATGAAACAGAAAAAAGATGCTTGATGTTAAAATAAATTGAAATGCAACTCTGAATAACGACACTTTGAATGACGAACGCTTCAAATTTGCTTCTCAATCTTTGCCTCAGCGTACCAGATGTCTATCTTAAAGTTGAATCACGTTGAAAGAACTATCCCTGAGGTTTATTTATTTTTTTCGCGTTATGGGCAAAAAACGATTATTCCGATCACACGAAATGCAAAAAATCAATATTATGTGTTTCTTACCTTCACAATCTGTCGCTCTGATTGCTGCAAGAGAAATCAAATAAGAATCATGCTTTAGTAGAAATCACAATAATCGTAAAGATTATATTTGTCAGGGATGAACAGTAATTTTATTAAAGCAAATAATTTTTGGAAAATTAAAAAAATCTATTATTTTATGTGTATATGCCATGTATGTACAAATTATTCTGCGGAATCTCTCGACAGTTAGAAACTTTAAACTTCTACTCGTTTTCATACAAATTCACCCCTAACTTTTTTAGTAATTCGTAACTTTATTTCACGCAAGTGTTAATTAATATTCGTGCAATAAAAAGTATACTTTCAATTGCTTCACAAGCTTACCCTTTGCTGACTATGTACAATCAAGGTCCCCTTGTTACCATTTGTTTGCCCGCTTTTGTATGGTGAATCCACAACGTTGCCATTCGTTAAGTAGTCTGCAAAAATATTTTTCTAATCAAATTTCATCAAAAACGTAATCTATTTGACAAAATCTATGACTCTCTATCCCTAATATAAGCGTTGATCACTTTAAATACCAAAACATTATCTATTTATCTAACTTACACAGAATGTTCCAGATTCCTATCTGGAGGAATTTGGGGGAATTTTTGAGCTTTTATTAACTTTTCTCAATAAAAATTACACATTATTAGTCGCGGAAATATAAAGCTTAGAAAATAATAGAATCAGACCAAAACATGTATATGAAACGTTGGACACTCTGTATATTTAATCTGTCTATTTAATCAATTCTTGCTAAAATAAATAATTTTTGGATGTTTGCCCTTGGTTGCATTCGGGTGACGCTTTATGATACTCCATAATACTCTGTGAAACGGGAAATGAGAATCTAATTGTTCTCATGCTAACTATATATTTGGAGCGAATCGAAGGAACGGCTTCGGCGTGCGATGAACGATGCATATAATTTAAACAAATGCGTTACATAGTAAGGGTTTCAAACCGGTTCTAGTCACGAGAAACAGAGGTTGCCTTCATACAAGGACAGGTCAAGAAGTCACTAATATACTAATAAAAGAAAAATCAATCGGATGTAGACACACTTCAACGCCTGATAAGTAATCGGTAATTACCCCCTTCCGACTGTGCGGCAGAGTCGTACAAGATAAGTGTACTGTTACCGTTGTTGTAGTTCAGACTATTGCTGCTGATGACGTTTGTTTGGCTGTAGGAACGGGTCGGCGAGACTGGCTTTATCGCCTCCTTGACTTTATAAGGCTTGGTCCCAATTTGCGGTACCTCCGCACCCTCGATGAACAGAAACTGAAACAATTAAATAACAGCACGAAACCAACAAATCAGTACTAGACATTGAACTATTAAATATATAATTTATTTATTAAGACATCTCGAATATCTGAAACAATTCATGAAAATTCGATAGACGTATTAAACATTTAGTAAAAGAAAAATGATCTTTTCAGTTTTTACATTTATTGAAATGGTTTCTTTGAAAATATTTTCTTAAAAAAATATTTTATTGCGGGAATACCATGTTTGATACTAAAAGTAGAATAAAAATTAATAAGGACGATTACCTCCACCGTGAGAGTGCCTGTAATGTCATCTTCCTCGTATGGTCGTGCCTGAAGAGGTATGATCTGCCGCTGGCTCGGATTCGCGAGGAGTTCCTCGACACCTACGATTCCTAGCCCCAAAAATCGTTGACTTTTGTTTACATGATCAAACACCTCTAATAACACCTCGCTCGTGTTGTGGCTTATATCGCTGCAAATATACATATATATCAAAGCTTAGCCGCTTCTAAAATCTTCCTTAAAAATAAAATTAAGTATATAACAATATAGTAATAATAAAACGAAAAATAATAAAACTATACGAGAGATAAATCGCGTAACCGCATGAATTTTCCATATTTGGATAATTACAATAAAAACGCTTCATCCCATAGCGGATTTTTGGTATCTCTCTTTATAGAGGTTTGATTCTTTTGCGGCGGTTCATCCAACTCCACGACGCAGTAAGGCTCCACGGCTCCTTGTTGACCGCCGAGGTCGATAGCCCTCACAACCTTCACGAGCAAACGTCTCTCGCCAGGCATATATTGCATTGATGCAGGCGAGGGTGCGGCATGTCCTTGAAGGCGTTGATGCACTGGCTGCGAATTCGAGGCGTTCTGCGAGCAAAGTCGTCACATAGTGAGCGTGTGATGATAACAGCACGTGATAATTATAATTACACTAGAACCATATTAAATTAAAAGAATAAATAAGATAAAAAGAAATAGAATAACATAAAAGGAGCACTTTCTTTTGGATAGCCAGCATTATTTAAATCCGCATTTTTCTATCGCTGTTGCAATTTTTAACAATAATAAATTATACATATTGTATTTCTAATGTTGGAACAAATAATATGCGTATATTAGTTTGTTATTGCGATAAATATTACCACATGTCTCAGTGGTCGAATTGGGACGACGCCTGCACGGAGAGCGGGAGGTTCCAGGTTCAAACTCTGACTGTGGTAATATTTTTCGCAATAAATTCTAAATTCTAGTTAACATCCTTTAGCTACCTAATCGTTGTCGAAATTATTATAATAAATATTTTCTCGTTAATCAATTATTGGCGGAATATACCATTACTTTCTATTTATTGTATTTCTCCAGTGTATTTTACTTTAATTTTTCATATTTTTATAATTTACAAATGAAAAGCGTTATGCTTTTTGAGAAAAGTGAATTTTTTATGTTTTCAAAACTCTACTATATAAATCTTGTTGAAGAATGTGATGAAAAAGTTTTGCACACACATATTTATAAATAAATAAATACTTGCAATTAGTTATTTAATCTTATCGACAATGTCAATCGCTTTAATATGTCAATAACTTACTACACTGTCGTAATGTATAGGATATGAGAAGCCTGGCTGAGGAGGCGGCTCTCTCCATAATCGAGGACACGTGGGATATTGAGAAAGATTGAGGTGAACGTTGGTGCCTCGCAGGGCACCCACCACAATTTCCGATACCACTTCTTGCAACTGGCTTTCATCCAAGTCTTTCTTTATTGTGCCCACCGCTGCCAGAGAGATCTTCACCTATGATACGGAGAGAATAGTAAATAATAATTGTTTCATTGTGCTCCAATTTCTCTATCCATTATCTGACTTCTACCGCAACATATACTTTTCGTCAGAAAGAAAAGTATACTATATATAACTAAAAAATTGATAAAAAATATTTGTCGTTCTTCTTCTCTATATGCATATTGGTCTATATGTCTATATACTCTATTGTTACAAGACGACGAAGACTTATACATAAACACGATGTATTGTCGCGAACCAGAACGAGTGGCAAATAACTGTGATCGCACAATGACGGGACGGAAGTTTCTGCGTGTTGCATCACAGGAAATCCGTTGATAACAATGTTGCACACACCTCTGGCCAGCCGTCGCATTTCAGATCGATCAGCAGCTTCTCGGTGATGCAGACGACGTTGAGGCGAGCGCGGAAACGATTGACATTGACCCGATAGTGATTAATCTCCACCTTATCCCCTCGTTGCCGAAATGCTTTCAGTTGCAAAGCTGGAGTAGCCTCGCAGTCGCATGTGATAGTCTAAACATGCGAGAGATGATGATTATCTCTTAAGGTGATTAATCGCTAATTATATCTAATATCTAAATATTAAATTACCTATTAATCTAATATCTAGATCATTAATAATTTATCTTAAATGCTTCAGCTATAAGAAAATAAAAATATAGTTATACACGATTTAAATAAAATTCTTTATGTTATGGCTTTTGTCGCATAAAAAATGCTGATCCTGTCAAGTTTGACAATTTCTAGAAAGAGACTCATAAAACTAAAAGAGAATTGGTATCTTGACGAAATTCCAAGTACGAAAGGCTAATGAGAGAGATCCTAGAACGGTCTACGTACCACATCGTCCTTCGAATCGCATTCGCAGAAGATATTTGATAAGGTTGGTGGATGAGTCTCTGGAAGTACGCGAACGAATTCGACGCCAACTCCGTGCTGAAACACATATAAATGTCTGATTACGACCATACACACCGGTCGTCGAAATACGTGCACTTAGAAGCTTATAGAAACACCTGCGTCACGCTTCTTTATATTACAATAATTATCTCGTTGCCGTCTTTTTTATCCGGCACTCAATCATACGATATGACTTGTTTGTATAATCAGAATAAGAACTAGGCATAATCCGCCCGTCGTATTGTTTATATATAGCTGTTACGATATGCTGTTTATTCTGGATCAAATAAGAAATCTTTATGTAATAGTAATGTGTAATAATAGTAATCAATTATTACACATTATATATTTAATTATTAATTAAATTGCATACATTTCTCTCGTTGACTCAAGAAGATTCATCCAAGGAGATTAATTCAATTTTACCGTCAAAATTATATTATCCGTTACTCTTGTCATTTAACTATTTTAATTCTTTCTTCTTAAGTAATTATAATTTTTTTATTAAAATCTATCGACACATTATGATGTGTGCATTATGTCGTAACTTGAAAAAATCCAAGTTACGTTGTTAAGTACAATGAACGTTAATTAAGCCAAGCTGGGATTGACTTCGACGCTCAAAGAAATTGAAGTTATTCCAGCGAAGTGATGTCATCGGCTACACGTGGCAAGGACAGCGCCGAACCGTAACGCCTTTTTATATACTACCACAGTATAGACATCTGACCTTTGATGTATAACGTACCTTGACCCATGTAAATGACCATAAGCCATTCGGTATCGTCTCTCCGCAAGAAAGTAAAAGAATCACGCGCGACCAATTCTAACGCAAGATATTAATTAATTAACGATACTTTGTCGTAATTTATAGTTGCCATTGTTTCCAAGATCAATTGTTAGAATATAGAATTTTGGCTCGTGTTACTTAAACGACAGCTTCTAATTACTTTTAGTTTGTTTATGCATTTGATTTGTTTATAATTTGTTTATCGACAGTAAGAGCCAATGTGTCGAAAAAAACGACTGACTTTGAGATAAAGATAACGAAAGTTTAATCGTAATTATTCACAAAGCAAATAGATGCGGTGACGATTTAAAGCGAATAAAATAATTGAGAGCACGCCAAATTTTTGCAATTTATTAACGCTTTTACAATTTCTTATCAAATCATAAGATAGTATCAAAATGTAGAAAAGCACCCGTAATTTCAATAAGCACACGGACCATTTGATAAAGCACGTTAGACAGAGCGTGTTAAACAGTCTAATTGGCAGGGATGGAAAAGTTACTTTTTCCGTTACTTTTTTAATGCTAGAACGAGATTACAGACTAAATAAAAAATTTGCTTTTGTAATATTTTTTGTTAATATATTAATAAAAGCAATAAAATTTTATATTTTAAATCGCAAGACCACAAAAAAATTTAAGGAGAAAAATTTTATAATGCTCAAAATGCAAATAAAAAATTTTGGTTTTTATTAAATTTAATAAATACAGTCAAATTTATTACTTTTTGCACTCTCAATTTTATGTTTAAAAATTTTAACACGATAATTTTAAACTTAAAATTGTTCTTAAAATGTATAAAACTACAAGGATTATCTGGATCTAGGATATAGTTTGTTCTTGTGCTAATACGGCTCTGTGATTGGTTTATGATATCTTTAAAACTATTCTCAAGACAATCATAAATATAACAACTGACTATGAATATTGGGCGAAGACTGAAGATTGAAGATACAAAATTTGTGTCATAAATAGGTTCAAAATAGAAAAAGTAACCGTTAAATTCGTTACCGTTACTGAAAAAAATGTAACTATATATGTTACCGTTACAATTACACAAAGAAAAAAGTAACGTCGTTACCAGTCCGTTACAAAAAAAAACTATAACGCTAACGGCGTTACAAGCAACGCGTTACTTCCAAACCCTGCTAATTGGTCTATTATCAAACGCAAAATTCAGTACACTGAGAAAAAAAATTGTTTCATCCAACTAAATATTTGTCTGATACGTTCAACTAAACATTTACTACGATGAAACAAAATATTGTTTCCAAACCTTTAATTTGTTTACAATAGTAACAAATTATGGTGTTGGAAACAATATTTTGTTTCATCGTAGTAAATGTTTAGTTTAACGTATCAAACTAAATATTTAGTTGGATAAAACAATTTTTTTTCTCAGTGTACGATCAACTTTGTCAAGATACCATTGTGCCTATAATTGAAGAGAGAATGAAAACGTTGAAACTTTCCACTTTGCTGCAACTTGGCGACATATCTAATAAGAAGAAATATCGTGCTCCGCCCCAGTGTTCGACTTATTCGAGATCATCGCATATGCAAGCAGACACCACAGGGTGTCCCCTTCTCTTTTCACCCACGCCTCGAGAGGAGTCGGAGTGTCGTATCTCGCCTTATCGAGTGTGACGAATCGTGCAAAGTTTCATGCGAATTTCATGGAACACTTCGTGATTTATGACAAACATATCCTATACAATTAGAAACGAGCATAATCGTCGTAATTATTAATTAAAAAAAACTACCAGCTTCCGCACTATGTGATTCTAGATTTAACATCGTATAACTCGCTGGTTTCGGAATCAAATTCTAGAAAATTTTTGCTATACATTTTATGGCAATGTGACGAAAGTGCTTAAATCGCTTAAAACGATGACAATTAATCAGTTAATCTGCAACGTTTTTACCCTGGTTCTCTCGTTACTCTCACCTCGTCGGTGGAGCCGGCGGTGAAATCGTTAAGAGAAACCACCCAAGTAGCCAGGAGCTCGTTGAGGATGACGAGGTCGTAATGAAGCCACACGATCAGTTCGTTGACCCAACGCACGGCCTCGACATCCGCGCCAGTTGCGGTCGGGAGATGCAGAGTTCTGGAACTTCGGGACGGGCTGATGAGCGCACCGGAGGTCTTCCGGGTCAGACGTTTCCTGATCGGCGGCGTGGGCGGCACGTAGCCTCCCGGCGATGGTGATCTCACACCTGCTACAATGCCGGCACCACTACCACCACCACTACCACTACCACCACCGCCAACACTAACGGTACCGCCGCCGCCACCACCGACATTAACGGTACCACCGCCACCTGCACCACCGGTACCAGCCCTCGCGAGCGATGACGAGGACGGTGATACCGATTTCGACTTGTCGAACAGTTTTCCAATGATGGTACCAGCGGCACCCGTAGTTACGACGCTCTCGTCGTGACGGGCATCCTTGCCGAGCTGCGACGACGACGACGACGATGAAGCGGTGGCGGCGGAGGCGGCAGTGAGCTCGTTCAGCACAAAACGATTGTACACGTATTTGCCAACGCACAACACCACCAGACCGAACAACATCCAGCCGAATATCAGCATCGACAGCGTATCCATGGTCGTTTCACCAGTCGAGTCGAAACTGCATATCAGATCGTCCACCCGCTCGGCCAAGTCGGCCATATTGCCCCATCGTTCTGCCAACCAAGTCCAATTGGATTCCAAAAACATTCTTTTCTATTTTCACCCGCGAGCAACCGCGGCCCCACCAGGCCCCACCACTGCTCTATACTTGGCTATTAATACGCCGTACATATACCCTGGGTTCTCCCAGCCACGCTACACGGCACTGGCTGCCATTTAGTAATGTTCCTCCACGTCGTCATCTACTCGCGTGTCTACCTAGCGTGCGTCCGTCCGTTTCCGCTTCGGGGATCAGCAACCTTCTATCCAATCAGACCCGGCCATCGGTTTCGAGGTCACGCGCTTTCTTCGTCACCTCTTTCCGACGTTTGGCTGGTCCAGGTCCAGCCATTTAAGCATAGGGGTTGTCGGCCTCGGAGCTGGATCCGCGACCTCCAACTATCCAATCAAGACCAAAGTTGAAAGCTCTCGAGCGGCACGATCTTTGCTTTTTTCAAGGTCTCTCGCCATCGAGAGAGCTTGATAACAATTTCTTTATTCATAGAAAGTAATCACTAATAAAGTCGTGGTGTTTCCTACGTGCTACTTGTCTGTGTAAAGTAATCCGAGAGGTCAGAAACGCGATAGCTAGGCGCGATGCGCGATATCTTTGAGATAGCTAGGAGAAAATTTCAAGTTAAATCTTTGTTGCACTGACAATGAAATATTGATTAAAATAATACGTTTTGTATAATAGTATAAAGAATATTACATATAGTATATCTTTCTTTTCTTTTATTCTTTGTCGAAATAAGATGAAGCTGCAGGAAGAACATTCGATAGACTAATTTCAGTGACAAGATGCAGTAGACTATAAAATATAAAACTCAATTCGACATCGATTCATAAGTAATAACATCCATCTATGGATAATATCACGCAAGTTATCGCCAAATGGCGAATTCGTATATACTAGCTTCATCTGTGGACGCGCGAAGCTTTGCTTCTGAAAGCGAGTTTGCTTTCACAGATTGAAGATTACCTATTCGAAATATATTATTAATATTTTAATTCTCTCTCAATTTTTTTATCTTTAAATTTATACATATTTTATTAATATTTAATCCTATAAATATTTTTATTTTTTGGTTCTGAAAAAGATATGTCGTTTGGTCTATCTAAATTTTAAAAAAAGGTGAACAAAAAGGCGTCAAGTACACGCAGTGCGCAATGTATGTTGTAAATCCAACCCAAGAGAGAGTGGTAGTAGCTTTAATTTTCCTTAACAAAATTATTATATCACAAAATTGAGTTACCTAACTCAACCCAATATGTATTTTTCAAAAAAATATATGAAATCTTTAAATTGCACCAATTACATACTTATATATTACCTCAAAAAATAACTATTGTACTTTTAAAAAATTAATTCTGAAAAAATATGTCGTTATTTGGTCTATCTAAATGTAAATGCTTCAGTGAAAAAAAGAAAAAATAATAAAAATTGAGCGACCTAATTGGCCAAACTTCTCCTTTATTAATAATTCACAACGTTTCGGCCAACATCTGTCCTTTTTCTGAGGGATTGAAACAAATTATTGCCAGCATTCAACCGCATGTAGGTACATCCTATGTCGCCTAATATTGTGCCCAAACTACATCATGCGTCATAAAGATGTTTTATGTGTCGAATAAAATAAAAGTAAAAAAGAAAAAGTCTCATTACAGTTATATTATGTTTCACAGCGTTATTCTTGACAAATATTTTTAGCCGGCTATCGTTGTATCGTTCGTTGGTGATTAAGCAATAACAGATAATGACAAATAGACGCAACAACGAGAATTGTTCGTCAGCAACCTTGGCGATGCCTTATCACTTAACTGTCATATTTTCCCTCACTCGAGAGATATATTGAGGATAGATGCGCGCATCGCGTGAATAGCAAAATAAATATTATCGATTAAACATTGAGAAGAAGAAGGAAAATCCTCGCTGTTGCTCGTCGCTCGAGAGAGAGATTTAAATTCAATCTCGAGTTGTCGATCAATGGTCGGGAGTCGGGATCAATAAGACGGGTCAGCCATGAAGAGGGCAATGAGAGTTCAATCGGAGCCGCCGAAAGCGAACAAGTAAAAAAAACAAAATGACCCTGGTGGAAATTTAATGCAGTTTTCGATTGGTTACTGGGCAGTTTATTGATCTCTTTCTAGTAACTGAACAGCAAAACTATTGGGATCCTAATAAAGATGTAACGCTTTTCGCTTAATTACTGCACAGAAAAAATGTACAAAATCTGAACTCAGTTACTTAACAGTTACTTAGCAGTAAAAGAACAATAATATAACCATATATCTGTGTCTTGATATGTTTAATAATTTATTATTGTGTAAGTGAGGTATTCTATATGACACTATCCATTTTCGTATCTCCTGTATTTTATTAAAGTTTTTATTATACTCTGCGTATCTCAAAGCTATTTAATTCTTTTATTTGTATCATCAGAATAATTTAAATAATTCTAAGGAATTCTTTGTTACTCACGTATCTTTCATTTACGTGTGTATCTTACTAATTTACTTCTAATCTTTGACAATTGTTATTTATTAATTTTTCCCAGTTGCTATGCAGTATTTTTTTATATCAAGAGAAATCAGTAATACTAGATAGTAACTGCTCGGGTGTTCAGTTAAACTGTACAAATTTCTACCAGGGGACGAAAAGATTTAGAGAATAAAAATCTTTCGTCTTTATATTTTATATGTCGTTCCGTCTAAATGTATCAAAAAGAAAATAAAGATAAGAGAAGAAACTATTTAAGAG